>JAVXUP010000359.1:0-140000 GCA_033070095.1 Escallonia herrerae
CCTCCTTATTTAATGTCATCAATAGAAGCATGTTGTTGTATCCAAAAGGGATGTCGAGGTTATCTAGCACAGGTATATGATACCCGTATTGGTGAACTGCAATTAGACCAGATTCCAATATTAAGTGAATTTTCGGATGTTTTCCAAGCAGATCTTCAGGAATTACGACCAGACTGAGAGATTGAGTGTAGTATCGATCTGGTTCCTGGAAACAGTCCTATATCAAGAGCCCCTTATAGGTTGGCACCATTGGAGATGGTTAAGTTAAAGACACAACTCGAGGAATTAGTAAATTTGGGTTTCATTCGTCCCTGCATGTCACCTTAGGGAGCCCCGCTGTTGTTTGTATGGAAGAAAGATAGAATAATGAGGCTTTGTATTGACGATCGCGAGTTAAATAAGGTAACCATTGGGAATAAATAGCCTTTACCTCGCATAGATGACCTTTTTGATCAATTAAATGCTGCAAAGTATTTCTCAAAAATTTATCTTAGGTCTGGATAACATCAGTTGAAAATAAAGAAGGATGGTGTAGCAAAAACTGTTTTGAGAACCACATATGGACATTATGAGTTTTCAGGAATGCCATTTGGCTGAGTCATGCCTCTGTGCCATTCATGGACCTAATGAACAAGACGTTTTGGAGGTATTTAGACTACTACATCATCATGTTTATTGACGATATTTTGGTCTATTCCAAAAGCAAGGAAGAGCATGCACAGCACTTGAGGCAAATATTACAGATTCTCTGAGAACATATATTATATGCCAAACTCAAAAAGTGTGAGTTCTGACAGGAGAAGGTACAGTTTTTGGGACATATAGTGTCTAGTGAGGGCATACTAGTATACCCAAGAAAGGTGGAGACGGTGTTGAATTGGGAACATCCAACTTCAGTGTTCGAAATTTGGAGTTTCCTAGGCTTAGTAGGATACTATCGGAGATTCATCAAAGACTACTCTAAAATAGCATCCCCATTGACGAGAGTCTAACAAAAAAAATATGAAATTCACCTTGATGGAGATGTGTGAAAAAAAATTTCAAGAACTGAAAAGAAGATTGGCGACAGTGCCTGTTCTGACGTTGCCGTTAGGATTGGAAGGATTTGTCATTTATTGCGATGCGTATCGGGAGGGGTTAGGTTGTGTACTTTTAGAACATGGCAAAGTAATTGTGTATGCCTCCAGATAGTTGAGAAACCATGAGAAGAATTACCGGACACACGATTTGGAGTTGGCAGCAGTGGTGTTTCTCCTAAAAATATGGCGACATTCTTGTATGGGGTTACATGTGAGATATACACTGATCATAAGAGTTTGAAGTATATCTTTACCTAGAAGGAACTTAATATGAGACAAAGGAGATGCCTGGAACTCCTTAAGGACTATGATTGTACTTTTATCACCCTGGAAAAGTTAATGTGGCGGCAGATGTGCTAAGAAGGAAGCGATTAGGGAATCTAACTGCGATGATTACCACACAAAAGGCTATCATTGCAGATTTGGACAAACTCAAAATTGAAGTTCAAGTTAGGAGAGAAGGAGATGGTAACCTATTTTAGCTCGAAGTTAGACCGACACTTTACAATCGGATTAAATAAGCTCAAGGTCAAGATGAAAGATTATCAAAAATTTGGCAAGGTTTCGAAAGAAACAAGAAAGATAAGTTCAATTATGATAAGGGGGCCGTTTACAAGTATGATGGTCAAGTATATGTTGCACTTATCGGCGTTGAGAAAAAAGATTATGACATACACACATAATTCTAAATATTTGATCCACCAGGGGGAAACAAAAATGCACCATAATCTATGACAGAATTTTTGGTGGCCTGGGGTGAAAAGAGATATATCAAGGTTTGTATCCCAGTGTTTGACCTACCAACAAGTGAAAGTAGACCATAAGAAGATTGCCAGGCAATTACAGCCACTCCCTGTAGCTGAATGGAAATGGGAACACATTAGGATGGATTTTGTGTTAGGGTTACCACGAACAGCCGGTAAATACACGTCTATCTAAGTTGTAGTGGATAGGTTGACCAAGACAGCTCAGTTTATTCCTACCTGAGAAGGGTATTCTACCTAAAGGCTCGCTCAAATTTACATTAAAGTGGTAGTTAGTCGTTAAAGGTGCCGGTAACTATTGTGTCTGACAGAGACGCGAGGTTTACCTTGATATTTTGGAAGAGTTTTCAAGAAGAGATGGGTATGAAGTTAACCATGAGTATTGCCTTTCATCCTTAGATGGATGGTCAATCTGAATGTACCATACAAATACTTGAGAATATGTTGAGAGCTGCGTTATTGACTTTGGTGGAGTCAAAGATGAACAATTGTCTCTAATCGAATTCTCGTATAACAATAGTTATTAAGCAAGTATTGAAATAGCTCCCTATGAAACGCTATCTGGCCGAAGATGCCGCACGCCTATTTGTTAGGATGTAGTGGGGGAACGAAGACTATCACCCACAGAATTGTGCAAGAAAACAGAGGACAAAGTAAAAGTGGTTCGGGAAAGGATTCGAAAGGCCCAAAGTCAGCAGAAAAGCTATGCAGGTAAGAGGCATAGAATGCTCGGGTTTGAAGTGGGTAACTTGATGTTTTTAGAAGTGTCACCGTGAAAAGGAATCATGCGATCTGGAAAGCAGGGAAAGTTGAGTCCGAGGTTCGTCGGACATTTAAGATTTTGGCTAGAATTGAGACGGTGGCGTACAGACTCGATCCACCACTAGAGTTGAATTAGGTGCACAACGTGTTCCACGTCTCAATACTCAGGAAATATGTTCCTGATCCAACACATGTGATCCAGTTGGAGCCAGTGGAGATTCGAGATAATCTTTCATATCAAGAGATGTGAATAGAAGTGGTCGAATGAAAAGAGTAGGTATTACGTTCTAAGGTAATACCGGTGGTTAAAGTCATCTGGATGAATCACTAGGTAGAGGAGGCCACTTGGGAACTCGAAGAGTTGATGCGACTGAGATATCCGCATATGTTTGCCGAATGAGGTTTGTCCCTATTTCAAGGATAAAATTTATTTAAGGGGGCGAGGGTGTGATACCCTAAAAAACCAAAAATTAATCTAACCATGAATTAGATTAACTAAAGGGGCCTATTCTTATTAAGTATAATAATTTTGGTGATAATTAAGTGTTAGGAGGTTGAATGAGGGGTTAGTGTGGTCTTGGGGTCAAAATGTAATTTACTAAAACAGTGGGGTCAAAATGTAATTTTAAAACTTTGGGGGCCAAATTGTTATTTTTGAAAAGTTGACATTAGGTATTAAAACCTTGAAGAAAAGGGTTCAAAGAATTCCACCTCCTATTTGAGTGTAGGGTGACTAAGTAAAATAAATTATAAACTAATGTGTGGTTAGAGTTTGAACAAAAAGAAAAAATGGAAAGTGAATTCAGGGGGAGGGGGGGAACATAATTTGAGAAAGAAAGAATAGTGGCCGGGAAGAAAAACAGAGCATAAAGGAAAAGAAGAAGAGAAACAGAGAAGAAGGGAGAAAGAAGAGAGGAAGAAGGGAGAAAAAGAAAGAGAAAAAAAAAACTTAAATCCTCGTAGGGTAATCACTCCATCTTGAATTACTAATCGGGAAAAAATTTGTGAGTTTTTTGGTTGAAGGTGTGTTAAGTGTGCATGTGTGAGTATGTGTTGTGGGGGGGGGGGTGGGGGGGTGTATTATAGTGAATTCATGTAATATATTGTGTTTATAAGAGCTTAGGGGGAAAAAAGGGAGAGAAATTAGTAGGTTTTAGTGTTTGTGTGCGTGTTCAGTGTGTGTTCTAAGTGATTGTGTGTGGGTGTGTTACGGGTGAGTTGATGTGTGAATTTTGGGTGGTTTAATGTTTATATATTGGTGTTTGGAATGGCTTAGTGTGTGGATTCAAGTGTTTGGAGATGGAATTGTCAATGACAGTGGATGAATGTGTGGAAAGTGTGTGTTTATGCATTCAACAGAGGGGGAAAGGAGGTAGAAGATGCACAGTGTGTGTGTCTGTGTGTGTTTTAAGTGCAATACTAGGTGTGTTAATCTGAATACTAGAAGTGGAAAATTAATTGAGCAGTTTGAAATCAAAATTTTTAAAAAGGCTAATTACACCCATGTCCCTGAGGTTAGGGGGTAATTACAGTTAAGGACACAAAGTTTCAAAATGTAACATTCTGTGACCAAAAGTGTTTCAAATGTATCACCTGTGTCCATCCGTCAGGGTTCCGTCCAAAAAGTGTATTTTTTTATGATGTCTTCAATACGTATTTTTAAAATGACGATACTGCCCCTTATACTGTATATACTGAATATTTTTAAAAAAATTAAAATTAGGGTTTTGAAGCCCTAATTTGCAAATTAGGGTTTCAAGGCCCTAATTTTTCAAATTAGGGTTACTTTGTTCAAATTAGGGTTTCATTTTTCAAATTAGGGTTTCATTTGTTCAAATTAGGGTTTTTTAAATGCCATTACTTCACCCCCGGCAATTCCCTTCCCCGCCGTCCCTTCCCTTCCCCGCCGTCCCTTCCCCGCCGGCAGCCATTTTCTCCTATCTTCTTCCCCCATCCCACTTCCCCTTCTCCACCTCAATCGATGACCCAACAAATCCAACTCGCCGCCTTAATCAATGGCTAACGACGATGACCACAACCAATCTTTCGGTGGAGATCGACGAGGAGCCGGATCCGTCCGATTCCCGAAAGATTCTGCAGACCAACGACGAAGGCGATCGAGCGGAGGAGGACATTCAAGGTGTTGTCCTCGATACAGTTGAGGGTGACGACGGAGGGGAGAGGGGGCTCCTCCCGATGCTGCGGCTTGCTCAGTGGGGAGATCTGTTGCAGTGGCGGCGAGGTGGGGCTTGGGTTACCGACGACATGGGTCGAGGGACGGGGCTGGGCTGCAGGCGGCGTAGGGCGAGGGAGGGGGCTTGGGCTGCCGGCGGCGTGGGGTGAGGGAGTGGGCGGCAGATCTGGAGATAAAGTTTGGAGAAGTGGAAAGGGAAGGGAAAGGGGGAGGCACAGACGACAGGGACGCATATGCGAAGGGGTAGTGCGGGAATGGGGTTAGGGGGAAGGGGGAGGGGGTTGGCGGGTGGTCCCAGGGGCAAATCACGATTTCAACTTTTATTTAGGGGGCAACTTGGTCTTTTTGTCAGAACCGTTAAGTATTTTTGTATTCCGTTTGTCAACGGACATAAGTGTTACATTTTGAAACTTTGTGTCCTTAACTGTAATTACCCCTAACCTCAGGGACATGGGTGTAATTAGCCCTTTTTAAAAATAGTTAAGGCCAGATTTAGCCAAAGTGCGAAAAAAGAGTCCTTAGTAATTTTTAGGAGATCAGTACTTCAGGAAAATTTCAGATTTTTTCGAACTCGGGAAGGGGGTTAACGGACCCAGTGATTATGAAACTTTACGGTGAAATTTAAAATATCAAACTAACTCGGTTTTCACGTAAAAATTTTACGAGGACCCTAGGATACTGAGATGTTCCGTTTTCCAAAATTTCAGTCCGTTCTGAAGTCGATAGCTATTTTTGGCCGAACTGGCTTTTAAGCACTTGGTCCGAACACCGATTCGGTATTTTCGGACGAAAATTTTCTAAAATGCTTTTTAGCTCAAAAATAACTTCAAGATGCCTAAAATAGCATTTTAAGATATTTTTAAAATTTTTTCGGTGCTGAAACCCTTAGGGGCATTTAGGTAATTTGCCATCCAGAGGGGTATTTTGGTAATTTTTTTTTATAAACTTTTTCGAATGACTTGTTAGTCCGAAAAGGGGTCTAAAACATCTGAAAAGATTGTTTTGAAGCAACTTTGGGGTAATGGGGTGGTAGTGGCCATTGGGGCATTTTGGTAATTTTACCATGTCGACTCCGAATTTCAGGGAATACATTAAATTAAGAGTTAGTGATTTGATTCATGAGTGAGAATAACGTTCTTGGGAAATGACTGGCGTTAATTCTAAAATTTTGTTTGAGAGCACGATAAGAAATTTGGAATCCTACCTTATCACTCGGAGGTGGTATTTTGGTAATTTTTTCCTATAAACTTTTTCGAAGGACTTGTTAGTCCGGGAAGGGTGTAAAACATCCGAACGGTTGTTTTGAAGCGGATTTGGGATAATTGGGTGGTAGTGGATCGGGGGAATATTGGTAAATTATCACCCCGAGGGGGGTGTTTTGGTAATTTTACCATGTCGACTCCGAATTTCGGCGAATACATTAAATCAAGAGTTAGTGATTCAATGCATGAGTGAGAATGACGTTCTTGGGAAATGACTGGTATTAATTTTGAAATTTTGTTTGAGAGAACGATAAGAAATTTGGAATCCTTCCTTATCATTAGGGTGCAACTTGGGCTGGGACAACCTGTGTCAGCCCGCAAAAATATGGGCATGAACTTACTTTTGTAGCGACCGTGGTGGATGTGAGCTCAAACTTTTGAGCCCTTAAAAAATCTGGGTTGAGACATGGACAAAGGTTTCTACAAGCTCGTCCAGCCTGTGGAAAAACTAGTTCGTCTAACTATTATATAATTAATATATATATATATATATATATATATATATATATAATCATGTTACAATATATTTATTTTGTTTCCTTTAGTCATGATTCGTGAAAAACTGTGGATCACATTAGTCTAGAATCTCGACCTTCAACTCTTAATGTAATAGAATACTATTTCCTTTAACTTTCTGTACTCTCAGTCCCCACTTCGACAAAATCAAAGCCTCAAAGCCAAAGATATGTTCATATTCTTTTCTTATTTTTTTGAACCAGGTTGAGTGAGGTTCCCGCTTTTTGTTAATGATTAGAGATCTTGGAGACTTTACTTTTCCTACTTTATTTCTTATTATCGGATTAGAGACTCTTGTTTTGTCCCAAATATTTGTTTTCGTGCTTATATTTAAGCTCATTTTGAAACTTTAATGTACTTTTTCTTCATTATCATGACTAAACTGTGGAGTTGGATTGCCAATGATATGTTTGAAATTGTTTTAAAAAAAAAGTAATTCGTAACCATGGACAACCCGCATCTAGCCTGGTCAACCGAAATTTTGATGGGCTTGGCGTGGACACATATTATTTGACCCGTAGATGGGCTGGGTTGGACATGGGCATGACTTTTGGAGAGCGGGTTGGTCATGGTCTAACCCTTGGGCCCGTCCAGTCAACCCACATTGCACCCCTAGTTATCATCTCGTTCATGCTTTGGTATGTCGATTTCAATTGTGACTTAATTGAATGCCAACTTGCTCTGAGACGTCAGAGAGGGTGTCATTCATATTAAGTCGTCTTATCCTTTTTCCAGGATATTTATCTGTTTCTTTCAAATCTATTTGAACTTGGTGGGATAGTATATGACCCACTGGCCATGAGAAAGTTAGGAATCCTATTTGCTTCGAGTCATTGGGATGACGTTGTTTCATCATACCTATATCATTCTATACTCATCACTTTTTCTTGAATGTCGTGTATTGCATTGTGAATATCGAGAGGCAATAAGTGTGATTTCTTTTGAGATTTTTGCGTTTTGGTCATCTAGGTGCGATTATTGTTATTATTTGTCTCCCCAAATTCTTGATTGAAATACGCGTCTGTTGTGATTAACATTAGATATTTTGTTGGGTAATCATCATTGTTTCTATGTAATTAGTGTTTGTTTAATATGTTCCAAAGTGGTAACATGTTATAATTGCTATTCATGCCTAATCAGATTATCAGAATTTATTGTGTTTTACTCTCAAATGATTTCAAAATTGATAATGTGATGTACACATGTATTTTTTTTTTTTATCTAATTTCGGATTTGGGTAGTTTCATTTGCCCTAATATGAGCTTTGTAGACTCTTTAGATAGATAATCTATGATTCGGAGTAGACTTTGAGAACATAAATTAGATTTTGATAATCTATTTGATATTTGGCGAAAGGTTGAGATTTGGCTTAACACACATTAATAGGCCCTGTTTTACTTGCCTTTAGAACTGAAAGATTTTAAACGTTTAATCGAAACAGATGACAAAGGGATAAGACTATAGACTTTTTGTAGACAATGTGATTGTAAATCATGCATGATGTGATAATTTAGAGCCTTAAAATTTAGTGGAGTGTGATACATGTGTGTGTAGAATCATAATTTTTGCAATCTTTTAAAGTAAAACATTTCTTTGTGAGGAATTCGGTAACAGTTTGAACTCGTTGATTGGAGATATCAGAGTACGCACCGAAAACCTTGTGGCTATAGTTTTTCTATTTTTTTTGGAAATGTGGAAGTGCTTATAGGAATTGGTTATCCATATTAGCTTTTGTAGAGTGACAATCACACGTGCCCATCGCTTAGTATTTTAGTACACCTTAAGCTTGAAGTTAAGTTTGCCATTATTAGGTAGATAGTGCAAAGGGTATAGTTTGGTATGCTATCATTATAACGCAGTGGAAGCATAATGGATTAGAGATTGATTTGATTCGATTTACGTGCATTGAATTTGGAGTGGCATAAATATAGTTCAATGAGTTTCGTACTAGCTAAGTCATTGTTCGTGAAGTTTCAGAACGGTTAGAGTGTAAGTAATAACTTGACAGTTTTGAGTTTAGCGTTACAATTTAAAATTTAATAGTTGCGTTCATATACTCATGGGAATGAACTTGGGTGCGAATGTTAGATGTAGTTCAGCTACTATGTTGGTAATTATCAGAGGTACAGAGCAAAAGCGTAGTGCCTAGATGTTATAGGTGATAGCGAATCCTATATTGAATTTTGAGAATGTAATTTTTATAAGGTGGGGAGAATGTAATATCTAATGCTTTTTAGCTATTTAAAAATAAATAAATAATCATCCATTTTTCAAAAAATAAATGGGAGATAATTTTGAGCAATGCTCGAAGATTAGTCGGTTGTAGAAGCTTAAAATGATTTTGGGGTTAAAATGAAAAGTTTTGAGGTCATTTTGTAATTTTTAAAAACTTTGGCGGCTATTTCACAAATTATGAAAAATAGCATGTTATGTGTCAAATACTTTTTAAATTTGTCTTAAGATAATGCCACCTCCTAGTCTTTTATTGTGGTGACTAATGAAAGATAATCATAAGATAATAAGTTAGATAAAAAGGAATTCGAGACAAGAAAAAAAATAGAAATTGAACAAGACCAGAGAAGAAAAACAGAGGAAGAAGAATGAGAGGCAGCTCGAGCAGAAATTCAGAGAGAAAGAGAAAGAGAGCGATTGAAGAGATTTGTTTAAGGTAGATTCTTTAATTTGTTTCATATGTGTTTTAGTGTGTGGGTGTGTGTTTCGGGCACTTGGTGTGCTGTGTGTGCTTTTAAGTGTGTGGGTACTTCGGGTCTGGGGTTAGGGGGTGCAATTGTATGTGTTTTTGGCAAGTATGTGTGTATTCAGTGTGTGTAGGGGTAGCGGAGAGTGATCGTGGGTGTGTTCAGTGTGTGTGTAGAGAAGAGATAACCGTAGGTTGTGGTGTATTTTGTGTGTGTGTGTGTGTGTGTGTGTGTGTCTTGGGTGTGTGTGATTTGTGTATGTGTGTAATTTATGTGAATTAGATGTGTGTTAAAGTGTATTTAGGTATGGAGTTATGTGTTTAGAAGAGTGGTAGAGTGTGTGTTTGTGAGCTGTGCGAGTGTGAGTAGAGGGAAGAAGATGAATTGTTTGTAATTAAGGTGAATTAATCTGTGTTTTAATTTGAATAGTGACTATAATTGTCGCGTGGGGGTGGGGGGGGGGGGGATGTTTAAGTTAACAGTTTATATGAGTCAGAGTTTGACGAAGTTCAAAACAGTGACCCCTAATATTTTTACAAGACGAACACTGTGGAAACTTTTGGGATTTTTCAGTGTCCTTGAAGGACGCTAAATTAGGGTATCAATTAAAAGGAATTCTTGATTTATATAGCATAAAAATTAGGTTATTTATGACTGAGATGTTTCAATTTCTAAAATTTCGTGCCGTTTCGAGGTCGATAGCTATTTTTAACGGAACCGGCTTCTGAGCGCTCTGTCCAGACATCGGTTCAAGATTTTCGGTCGAACATTTCCAAGAATAATTACTAGCCGAAAAATAACATCAGGGTACTTAAAATAATGTTTTTGAGATTTTTCGATGCGGAAGTCACCGGGGGTATTTTGGTAATTTGTTACAAGGAGGGAGTATTTTGATAATTTTACCTATAAACCGTACTTTAGGATAAATTCACATATGATAGGGATATTTTAGTGATTTTATTTACGAGAAGACTATTTTGGTAACTTAAGTGTGAGAGGGGTGCGTTTGGTAATTTTACACAAGAGATATTTTGGTAATTTTACCTACCCGGTGAGGGGGTTCATTTTGGGAGTATGCGTGAGTCGATATTGAGTTTATAATATTGTAGTGTAGACTGTGTCCTAATCATTTGATTCTTCCGTTTTGGTTAAAGAAAAAGACGTTCTGGTTAGATTAGCTTAGCTCTGGATCCAGGTAAGGGTTTTATCTGAACCCCGCCCGCGTAAGGACTTCTGTCCGAATCCTAATTTTGATAACTTGTGTTAGTAAGTATTCCTTCAGTTGCTTATGGATATTGTCAAACACTAAGATATGCGTTGATATCAACATGTTATTGCCAAGGAACCCCCAATATCGAACCTGAATCGGTTATTTCAAAATCATATCGATGCTCGCCTGTTATTGCATGCTGAGTAAACTCGATAACTGTTAGCATTCTTTCTTTTGAATTGTTGTGCCTAAAATTGAAAACTGTTCGTATTTGTTCTTGCCATTTGTTTGATGCTATTGTTGAATTCTGAGTGATGAACTTATATCCGCATGTTTAATTATCATTTAAACCTTAGTTGATAACTGCTATTTGAATTAATGTTAATGCTCATTGATATTGCAAGTGAAGCATTGAATTTCTTGCTATTTCTATGATTGTTGTCTTCTGTGTTGAACTAAGGATCTGTTTTGTGGGGAGGCATTATAAGCATAGTCTGTTTCCGCGTTGAACGCAGGCTAGTACCTAAATGGGCTAGTTATCTGTGATACCCCGAAAATACTGAAAATTAATCTAACCGTGAGTTTGATTAATTAAAGGATGATCTTTTTATTAAGTAGCAATATGTTGATGATGATTAAGTGTTAGGGAGCTAAGTAAGGGGTTAGTGTGGCCTTGGGGGTTAACAATGTAATTTTGGAAAGTTAAGGGGCAAAAAATGTAATTTTGGAAAATTTGGTGAACAGGATGCATATCTTTATTAAGTAGCATCATTTTGATGATAATGAGGTGTTAGGGGGCTACAGGAGGGGTTAGGGTGATTTTGGGGTCAAATTGTAAATTTCAAAGTCAAGGGGTCAAAATGCAATTTTAGAAACTTAAGGGGCCAAAGTGCAAATTTTGAAACTTGGAAAAATGTGGAACAACCTTGGGAAAACAGGCCATGCACGATGGCCACCTCCTGGTTGCATGAAGCTGACTCAAAGATTGGGAATTACAATTTATTTGGGGATAAGATTTAATGGAGTAAATATAAAAGGAAAATGTTGGGGTGAAAAATGCAATTTTGAGAAACTGAAGAACACGCATAGTGAACATGGCTAAAAGAGGAAGAAAAAGGGAGGAAAAAGAGAAGAAAGGAAGAAAGAAGAGAGGAAAGGGAGAAAGAAAGAACCTCAATCCATTTGGGTATGATTGTGAACCCTAAATTGCAAAAATATTTTGAGAAATGAATTGAAATATCAGTTCAATGAATATCGTATGTATATATATATATATATATATATATATATATATATATATATATATGGGTTTCGGATATACATTAGCAATTGGGGATGGGAAAGAATTGTGATGATTTTTGTTATGGTTAATGTAGATGAAAGCTTAAAATGGAGAATGAAGAGAAGATAATTAAGGTTTCATGGGAGGTGTGTGTTCGGGGTGTGGATGAGGGTTTGTTAGTGTGTGTTCTTCAATATTGCAAATGGGTATGGATTCATGTGGTGTGTTTATGTAAATTGAATGGATTTAGGGCATTAAAATGTAAATTGCAATGCGATTGAGTGATTAAAAGTGAGAAGAAGTGAGAAATTCGTGGGCAATTGAAGGAGAAAAGTGTGCCCAGGTATGGGATGGCTGAAGGAGGAAGAAGATGAGTGTGTGTGTGTGTGTCCAAGGTGAACTAGTGTGTGTGTGTTTAATATGAATAGTGACTATTTTTGTCACTAAAAGTGGAAATTAGTTTAACAGTTTCTAATCCGAATTTTTAAAAATAGTTAAGGTCAGATTCAGCCAAAGTGCAAAAAAAAGACCCGAGTTATGTTTAGAAGACCTATATCTTGGAAAATTTTCAGATTTTTCCGAGATCGGGAAAGGGGTGAACGGATGCGGGAAATTTAGAACTTTATGGTGAAATTTAAAATACCAAACGAGCGCGGTTTTGCGTGAAAAGTTTATGAGGACTCTAAGATGCTGAGAAGTATCATTTTCCAAGATTTTAGGTCATTCCAAAGTTGTTAGCTATTTTTGGCCGAACGAGCTTTTAAGCGCTCGGTCCGGACACCAGTTCGAGATTTTTGGACGAAAATTCTGTAAAATAGTTTTTAGCTCAAGAATGAATTTAGGAGGCCTAAAATAGCATTTTAAAGAGCTTTTAAGATTTTTCTGATGCCGGGAACCCTCAGGGGCATTTTGGTAATTTGCCACCAAGAGAGGGGCATTTTGGTAATTTTCTCGACAAAATTTTTCAAAAGACTTTTTAGTCCAAAAAGAATTGTAAAACACCTAAAAGGTTGTTTTGAAGCTGATTCGAGGGTATTGTGGTGACAGTGAACCCCGGGGGCATTTTGCTAATTGACGCCATGAGGGGGGTATTTTGGCGATTTTTCCTATAAAATTTTTCAAGGACTTGTTAGTCCGGAAAGGGGTGTAAGACATCCAAGAAGTCATTTTAAAGTAGTTTTGAGATGTTTGTTAAGGTGATGGCTGCTAGGGAGTGTTTTGGTAATTTTTCCTTTAAAATTTTTGAGGGAATATTTGGTCTATAAATGATGCAGTACATCTAAAAAGTAGTTTTAAAGCAGTTTTGGGGGTGTTGGTGATATAGCGGCCATCAGGGGTATTTTGGTAACGCGCATAATTTAGCGTTCAGAGGGGTGGGTAGCGAGGAATAGTGGTAGTATGTCTAAAATGAGGGTTGTTATCGATAATAAGTCGATAAGGCTAGATTAAGGATCTGATTATCGGATCGAATTAACTAGCTATCGTAAGACGTTATGAGTGGTTAAAGAGGTAGGGGTAAAATAAGGAGTGTGTATCTGTTGAATGATGTCTAACGAGTAGAATATTATTATGCAGCTCGTTGCGATCAAAGATTGCGAGGTGCTTCGGCTATAAGCCAATCAGGTAAGGACAATGCGGTTCGATATGCTAATTCATTGTTCGATTAGCATGCCATGTTGATGACGTGTTGTTGCATTTTTGCCATTATGATTGGACACCGGTAGTCATTGTGACCGGTATATGCATATTTGAATTGTGCTGTTGAGGACTTAGGGTAGAATAATTCCCTTAGTCCGCCTTGTTGATAAAATTTAATAAGGATGATGTGTGTCCTAGTATGCTATGGTTCGATTCGATTAGCATACCTAAAGTTGATGATGATGTTGTGTAGGGGTTATCGTGTGACTGTTGTGAGATGTCGACAGTTGTTGATAGCCGATATCTCTTCTCTCTGAGAACACCATTGAGGACCTGTGGCAAACTTCTCCCGAGTCCGTCATGTCGTTGATGATGATGTTGTTAAGGTCGTTTCGCGTTGTTGTGAAATGTCGACACTTATTGGTAGTCGACATTTCTCTTATGTAAGAACGTTGTTGAGGGCTTGCGGTGATCTTTTCCCAAGTCCGCCTTATTGATGATGTCACGTTGAACTCGTGTTGTTCAGTCTGAACACCGGTTGATCTTCTGATCCGGTATTCTTTGTTGAGCTGTGTTGTTGAGAACATAATGTGGAATAAATTTTCCCTTAGTACGCCCCATTGATGAAGTCTTGTTGCTTGGCTCTAACGTGGTTAAGGAAAAAACTCTAAATGAGTTTCCTACTTATTGACAGTGTCTCTTCTATTTACTTGAGACAGAGATGAACATCCAGTATAATGGGACATCAATATGAGGAGGATGGCCTATGAATTTTGATCATTGGCCAAAGAGGATGAATGTCGCTCGAGCAGAGTTTGTCGTGTCTGGTCGAGTCCTGTCCGTCTCGTCCATGTGCATTGCATTTGATTTTCTTTTGATGATGATGATTTTAATGATTTGTATTTCAATGATGTTTATCTTTACGACCTTGGATTTTGAGTTCATTTGCATGGTCAGTCAGTCAGTCCAGTCCATGAGGAGGTGGCAGTAATGCTGTTCTGTTGGGCCAAAGTCGTTTGACAATTATGCTGATGTCGAAAATTTATTGACTACTCTCGATTCATTGCTATCGTTAAGATGATTATTATTCCTCCGAGTCTTTTGAATCATTTGTACACGATATTCCTCGTGTTGTCTTTACTGGGCGATTTGCGCTCATTCCTTATGTTGTATTGTGTAGGCTGTAAGGTTGATCAAAGAGAACCCTCTAGAGAAGGGAAGAGAAACAAGTTAGAAAAGTTGAGCAAGGGGATACGTTGTGTGAGGTAAAGATTGAGTTGTAAGATCATTTGTTAAGAATCCTACGACTACAGTCGTATATTAGGTTGTAAATATTCATGTTGTTTAGAGACTTGAAAGTCTTTCGTTGCAGTATAATGTATGTTTGTAAGGAAAATTTTTGTAAGGACGCATTTTGGAGCGTCTATTAATGATATATGAGTATGAGGATGTAATTGCTCTGTATTCAGCACAGGGTTTTGAATGTGATTATGATCGATAACTCAGCCTGGTGATGTCACCAGCGTTGAGGGTGTCGCAAGTTGGTATCAGAGCTTAGGCAACTTATTCTGTAGACTTTCGAAGTGTCTGGTGGAAGGCCTAAGTGTTGATGAGAGAAGTAGAAGAAGAATCTCGATGATTTGGTTGAACTAGGAGCATCGTTGAGATATGTGGGTCGAGGTTGGCTAAGGCATGTTTATACATGACCTCAGCGTTCCTGCTATTGCTGTAGGGAATGGAAGAAAGAGTTGGTTGATCTAGTTTAGAAGAGTGGTTTGATAATAATACTGCTGCTGTGTCGGATCTAAAAAAAAGGATCCTAATGAGAATATAGACGAGATGGAATTAGGGTTGAGAGAACTGAATCGAGGTCCGAGAGAAATTGAAATAAAAGGACCTGGTAGAGAAAGATGTTTGAGGTTGAGCACTTTTATTGTGTAAACCTTGAATGGAGAGATGAGGAGCCGAGATTGAGAATGAGTAGAATTTTAATGAGATTTTGGAAGAAAAAGTACTTCCAAGTGATGAGGAAAAAGGGGACTCATCGACAAGTCAATTCGACCCCCAAATAAGCGGTATTGATTAAACAATAAAGAGGTTGAAAGTTGAATGAAAGGACAAGAAGTAAGTATCGAATTAGATATTAAGGGAGACGATGGACGCCAATATATGGGTCACTCGGGAGAAATATGACAGGTTGTTCGTGATTGCCCTTCTAATAGAGCAATACCTAAAGACAGGCAACAACTGATTCTAAGAGGGAGTCATTGAAGCCTGAAAATTGTTAAAGAAGCGTTATGGTTTCTCTGAGGTTGATGAGGTGTACGAGTAGGGGTGGAGTCCGCTTTTGAAATCGGACCTAAAGTTGTTATTAAGAAGGAGAAGGGTGAGGAGGAATTAGTCTTATTTACATACTATTGTAGGAAAATGTCGCTTAATGATGAAAAAAAACCATTGGTTGTTTGAACATGAAGGTTAATGTTATGCTACGTAATTTTGATTATCGTGCTACTCCATCCTCAGAAAGACGAGAGAGGGACCCTCAATAAGAGTGATTAAGGTGAATGTTGAGGACGCAAATGGAAGAAATAAGCAGGGAGTGGTATTAGGTCAAGAAGACCTTAAGAAAGAGTTAGTGAGACTTCTATAAAAAGATTGTGGGAGCTCTAAAAGTAAAATCGGTGGCTGCTATTATGACAGCCCCAGTAAAAGGAAGAAAATAGTGTATATCTCGAGACTATCAAGATGCCTGCCCGGGTGAAATCTCACGGGAGGGAAATGGTCTAGTGTAGACAGTTACGTGAATTTGAGAGATGGAGAAGATAGTTGAAGTAACAAGATATGGGGAAACATAAAAAATATGATTTTCGCTAGTCATATGTACAAAAGGAGTTTTAAGTTGATGAGAATGAGTGCAAACAAGTTGAGACAGTAAGAGTACTTATCGAGCCTATATCATTGTAATAGGTTCAAGTAACATGTTGATGATATATATTTCTGCTTAAATTGCAGAGGAAGTTGGAGACAGGTTTCTCGTGCTAAGTGGAAAGATAGAAAGGTGAAAAAGCATATTAGGGCAATTGGTGAGTTGGCCTATTATTATCCCTTATCAAGTGATGATAGAAAAGTTTTAAGGGCAGAACAAGTTGAGAAGGGTTCGAAAATAATTTTCCAAAGGCTGGTAAGGAGGCTCTCATGGAGAATTGCTACTGGATTAGTAGAGACACCATGCGATGGAGGCAGATAATAAAGAGGTCTAAGAAGACGGAAGGAAGCAAGGATGGAAAGGAGGTAAAATCCAGGAACAAAACTAGAAGGGTGAAAAGAAAGGTAAGAAGAGAGTAGATGAAGAATGGTCCGGAAAAAGTTCAGGACCAAGAAGAGGAGATAGAAAATGTAGATGATGTGGATTGAGGCACGAGGGTGTGAATTATGCTAGGGCAAGTAAAGCATGTCTTAAGTACGAGAGCAAGTCACTGAAATAATGTTTAAGATGAAGCAAAAAAAAAAGAGGGTTGTTTCAAATGTCAACAGCCATAGTATATTGACCGAACAAAGGTGCTCTAAAAAAAAGGGTGATGGTCATTGAAGGAAGAAGAAAGGAGGGGCTTATGAGACTATGTATTGGCTGGCTATCAGAAGCTGATTAAGATGACAGTCAGGAATAATTATTGATTGCCTGACCTAGCTGATATGTCTATCAATTGTTGGGTGCTAAGTGTTTTCTTTCTAAGACTGACCTTAGAACAGGTCATCACCGGTTAAGAAATAAGAAAGGATAAAGTTGTCAAGATTGCGTTTAGAACCAGATACGGGCATTACAAATTTTTGGTGGTGCCAAGTGAATTAATTAAACCCCCTGTGGTAGTTATAAATTTGAGGAATCAAGTCTTTTGAGAGCACTTGATCATTGTGTCAGCGCCTTATTGGTGACCTTGGGGTTGGTGCAAAAGGCAAGGAGGAACTTGCACAGTGGCAAGTTCGAAAAATCTTAAGAAAGCTAAGTTGTGTGTTAAATTCAAGGAATGTGAATTTTTTGACTAGGAAATATGGATGTATGGGGTTAATGTGGAAGCAGATTAGGAGATCTGGGAAAAGTTGAAAAGGTGACAAATGGGGAACATCGAAAAAAAATTAGCGTGAGATCAGTAGCTGCTTAAGATCAATCGGAGGCTAGCAGAGAGTAATTAACAATTTCTCTAAGTTGCCTTATCAGAGAAAACTGACTGCGGTGATTGTTCCGCCGAGTTAGTAAGAATGTGAATAACTCGAAAATTAAAGTTTGAGTAAGGAGAAAAGGAAGTAATAGTTTGCTTCACGTGGAAATACGACCAGCACATCTTAATTAAACTAAGGAAGCTTAAGGCCAAGATGAAATGATGTTGGGATACATCGGGGATTTGAAATTAATAAAAAGAAATTTTGATCGTGATGAGGATGGTAGTTACAATGTGAAGGTCGGATGTATGTTCACCAATGATGAATTGAGGAAAGAAATTGTGAAGGGTACTCATAGTTGTAAGTGTCGATTCACTCAGAGAAGACAAAAATGAACCCTAAGTTACGACTAAAAACTTTGGTGGTCTAGTAGGAAGTGGGAATGCATTACGATGAATTTGATGTTAAGGTTACCACGAACAACTAAGAGATATACCTCTATATGGGTTGTAGTGGATAGGTTGACTAAGATGTCCCGCTTTATCTTGTTCGGGAAGAATATTTATGAACGACTTGCCCGAACTTATGCTAATCGAATGGTTAGTTGTTATGGAGTTTAAGTGACTACTATGTCCGACAGAGAGGCAAGGTTTATCTTTAGAGTTTGGAAAAGTTTTCAATAAGAAATGAAAACAAGGTCGATCATGAGGATGGCCTTTTACCTCAGACAGGTGGCCAATTAAGATGTATGATAGGAATACAGGGAGGGTGTTGAAGGTCTGTGTTATTTATTTTCGTAGAGCCTTGGGATGAACAGATATCCTTAACCAAAAATGTTGCATGTTAATTTATTAGAATCTATTTGGAGAAACAACGACTATTTCGCACGAGACTATGCAAAGAAATAGAAAATAAGGTGATCGATATCCGAGAGAAAAAAAAATCTTACTGCGCAGAATTAGCAGAAAAGTTGTGCTGACAAGAGGCATAGGATGTTGGAAATGGAAGTATGTGACATAGTAAATTTTATAAGTGTCACCGTGGAAAGGAGTCATGCTATTCGGGAAGTGGAGGAAGTTAAGTCCGAGGTTCGTCAGACTATTTAAAATCTTGTCTAAGATTAAGAAGATAGCATATAAACTCGATCTACGTTTAGGATTTAGTTAATTACATAGCGTTTATCGTGTGTCAATTGTTGAGGAAGTATGATCTCGACCCTACACATGGGATCCAAGAGGAATAAGTTGAAATACGAGATAATATCTTGTATAAGGAGGCACCGACGAAGATGGCTGATAAAGAGGAACAGGTTTTATGTGAATGTTGGTGGTTAAAGTTGATTGGGAAAAATAATGTAGTCAAGGAAGCTACCTTGAAACCCGAGGCGCTAATGCGGTAATGATGTCCGCACCAAGTTGCAGAATGAGGTTTGTCCATATTCGAGGACGAAATCTATTTAAGGGGGGGGGGGGGGAGAGTGTGATACCTCAAAAATACCAAAAATTAATCTAACAGTGAGTTTGATTAATTAAGGGATGTTATTTTTATTAAGTAGCAATATGTTGATGATGATTAAGTGTTATGGAGCTAAATAAGGGGTTAGTGTGGCCTTGGGGGTTAACAATGTAATTTTGGAAAGTTAAGGGGCAAAAAATGTAATTTTGGAAAATTTGGTGAACGGGATGCATATCTTTATTAAGTAGCATCATTTCTATGATAATGAGGTGTTAGGGGCTACATGAGGGGTTAGGGTGATTTTGGGGTCAAATTGTAAATTTTCAAAGTCGAGGGGTCAAAATGTAATTTTAGAAACCTATGGGGCCAAAGTGCAAATTTTGAAACTTGGCAAAATGTGGCACAACCTGGGGAAACACAGGCCATGCACGATGGCCATCTCCTGGTTGCATGAAGCTGACATAAAAATTGGGAATTATAATTTATTTGGGGATAAGATTTAATGGAGTAAATATAAAAGGAAAATGTTGGGGGTGAAAAATGCAATTTTGAGAAACTGAAGAACACCACCTGTAGAACAAGAACACGCACAGTGAACACTGCTGAAAGAGGAAGAAAAAGGGAGGAAAAAGAGAAGAAGGGAAGAAAGAAGAGAGGAAAGGGAGAAAGAAAGAACCTCAAATCCATTTGGGTATGATTGTGAACCCTAAATTGCAAAAATATTATGAGAATTGATTGAAATATTACTTGAATGAATATCGTATGTGTGTGTATATATATATGGGTTTCGGATATACATTTGCAATTGGGGATAGGGAAGAATTGTGATGAATTTTTTTATGGTTAATGTAGATGAAAGCTTAAAATGGAGAATGAAGAGAAGATAATTAAGGTTTCATGGGAGGTGTGTGTTCGGGGTGTGGTTGAGGATGTGTTAGTGTGTGTTCTTCAATATTGCAAATGGGTATGGATTCATGTGGTGTGTTTATGTAAATTGAATGAATTTAGGGCATTAAAATGTAAATTGCAATACGATTGTTGATTAAAAGTGAGAAGAAGTGAGAAATTCGTGGGCAATTGAAGGAGAAAAGTGTGCCCAGGTGTGGGACGGCTAAAGGAGGAAGAAGATGAATGTCCAAGGTGAACTAGTGTGTGTCCAAGGTGAACTAGTGTGTGTGTGTGTGTGTGTGTTTAATGTGAATAGTGACTGTTTTTGTCACTAAAAGTGGAAATTAGTTAACCAGTTTCTAATCGGAATTTTTAAAAATAGTTAGGGTCAGATTTAGCCAAAGTTCAAAAAATAGACCCTAGTTATGTTTAGAAGACCTGTATCTTGGAAACATTTCAGATTTTTTTGAGATTGAGAAAGAGGTGAACGGATGCTGGATGTTTGGAACTTTATGGTGAAATTTAAAATACCAAACGAGCACGGTTTTGCGTGAAAATTTTATGAGGACTCTAAGATGCTGAGAAGTACCATTTTCCAAGATTTTAGGTCATTCCGAAGTTGTTAGCTATTTTTGGCCAAACGGACTTTCAAGCGCTCTGTCCGGACATCGGTTCGAGATTTTTGGGCAAAAATTTTGTAAAATAGTTTTAGCTCAAGAATGAATTCAGGAGGCCTAAAATAGCATTTTAAAGTGCTTTTAAGATTTTTCTGATGCCGGGAACCCTCAGAGGCAGTTTGGTAATTTGCCACCTAGAGGGGCATTTTGGTAATTTTCCTGATAAAGTTTTTCAAAAGACTTTTTAGTCTAGAAATAATTGTAAAACCCCTAAAAGGTTGTTTTGAAGCTGATTCGGGGGTATTCTGGTGACAGTCAACCCCGGGGGCATTTCGGTAATTTGACGTCCTAAGGGGTAATTTTGGCGATTTTTCCTATAAAAATTTTCAAGGACTTGTTAGTCCAGAAAGGGGTGTAAGACATCCGAAAGGTCGTTGAAACCAATAAAATAACCCTAGAGGGGGGGGGTGAATAGGGTTTTAAGACTACTTTAAAAATTAACAAACGACAAACCTCAATAACTCAAATAAGCAAACAACCAATCTCAACACAAATGTAAGACGATAATGTAAAGAGAGAAGGGTTTAGAGATACTTGACAAGGAGAATTAAATGGTTCGGCTTGATATACCCACAAGCCTACGTCCACCCCTTCAAGGAAGTCCTTTGAAAGGCCCTAGAATCCAGTAGTATGATCTTCCTTACGGGTCAAGATCGAACCTCTTACAATCCCTTGATGCTATGCCCACATCAAGAACAAGCTTTGACAAACCCAAAGCTCCAAAGCTTGACAACCCCAAGCTTTGATACAAGAACCTTTTAATGAAGAAATGTGTATAAGATTTCACTCTCAAGAAGTAGATGAGTACAAGTTTAAGCACTAGAACAAGAGAGAGATGAGAGAATTGATGACTTGATGTATGCTCACTCTCAATCAAAGAAATGCTCACAAAGATGCTCTCTTTAATGATGTAAAATCATGAAGATGAAGAGAGAAAAGTTTAATCTATGAGCCTTGATGTTTCTCTAATGAATGGAGGCTTAGAATGTGGTTTCCATGGTGTATGATGAAGCCCCAAATCATTTATATAGAGAGCAAATGAAATATAGCCGTTAGAGGCAAAATATGGGCAAAACTGTCATTGCAGTCGACTGTATTCCCAATGCAGTCGACTGTAATCCCTCTAAAATAGCCGTTGGAGTTTTGTCCTCGAAAATAGCCGTTGGAACTGAATTTTGACCATTTCAGTCGACTGCATTGGAATGCAGTCGACTGGATTCAAATACAGTCGACTGTATTACCCTACTGCCTATCAGCTGCCTCACGGAACCCCCTTTCCTATTTTGGGCATAACTTTCTCTAGAAAAATCGGATTGAGGTGCCATTTTTTGTGTTGGAAAGCTAATGAAAATTTTTATCAAGATATGAAAAGATTGGCACCAAAATAGTTTTTGAGAAAATCTGAGTGAGCTCCAAAGTTCACTCATTTTCAAGAACCACACTTGTGTGAAAGGTTATGAACTCACATGCAATGCACAAGGTGTCCTAAGGTCTTTTTAGGTCATAGTCATCAATCCAACCATCAAACCAAGACTAGTTACATAATAGTAAAGACCAATCATAATCATAGTAACTTAGCCTTTGCATTCTTTCTTGCTCTTTGACATAGGACTTGATGAAGCTTCCATAGTATGTCCACTATAACTTTAAGCTTCTTTGGCTTCAATCCATCTATCCAACTTCTCAAATGTGTCTTCATGAGTGTCATGTATATATCTACTAAGAATCCACTCAAAACACACATTAGAACATAATCAATGTGTAGTTATCATCAAAACAAGATGTAAGCCTAGGTTATCCAACCATAGGGCTAACAGTCATTTTAAATTAGTTTTGAGATGTCTGTTAAGGCAATGGCTGCTAAGGGGTGTTTTGGTAACTTTCCCTTTAAAATTTTTTGAGGGAATATTTGGTCTATAAATGATGCAGTACATCCAAAAAGTAGTTTTAAAGCGATTCTGGGGTGTTGGTGATGTAGCAGCCATCAGGGGATATTTTGGTAATTTGCCATGTTGGCGTTAAATTTTTAGAACGCGCATAATTTAGCGTTCGAAAGGGTGGGTAGCGAGGAATAGTGGTAGTATGTCTAAAATGAGGGTTGTTATCGATAATAAGTCGATAAGGCTAGATTAAGGATCCGATTATCGGATCAAATTAACTAGCTATCGTAAGACGCTATGAGCGGTTAAAGGGGTAGGGGTAAAGTAAGGAGTGTGTATATGTTGAATGATGTCTAACGAGCAGAGTATTATTTGACTAGGTGATGCAACTGATTGCGATCAAAGATTGCGAGGTGCTTCGGTTATAAGCCAATCAGGTAAGGACAATACGGTTCGATATGCTAATTCAATTTTCGATTAGCATGCCATGTTGATGACGTGTTGTTGCATTCTTGCCGTTATGATTGGACACCGGTAGTCATTGTGACCGGTATATGCATATTTGAATTGTGCTGTTGAGGACTTAAGGTAGAATAATTCCCTTAGTCCGCCTTGTTGATATAATTTAATAAGGATGATGTGTGTCCTAGTATGCTATGGTTCGATTCAATTAGCATACCTAAAGTTGATGATGATGTTGCGTAGGGGTTATCGTGTGACTGTTGTGAGATGTCGGTGGTTATTCATAGCCGATATCTCTACTCTCTGAGAACACCATTGAGGACTTGTGGCAAACTTCTCCCGAGTCTGCCATGTCGTTGATGATGATCTTGTTGAGGTCATTACGCGTTGTTGTGAAATGTCGACACTTATTGGTAGTCGATATTTCTCTTATGTAAGAATGTTGTTGGGGGCTTGCGGTGATCTTTTCCCAAGTCCGCCTTGTTGATGATGTCACGTTGAACTCATGTTGTTGGGTCTAAACACCGGTTGATCTTTTGATCTGGTATTCCTTGTTGAGCTGTGTTGTTGAGGACATAATGTGGAATAAATTTTCCCTTAGTCTGCCCCGTTGATGAAGTCTGGTTGCTTGGCTGTTACGTGGTTAGGGAAAGCACTCTAAATGAGTTCCCTACTTATTGACAGTGTCTCTTCTGTTTACTTGAGACCGAGATGAACATCCCATAAAATGGGACATCAATATGAGGAGGACGGCCTATGAATTATGATCACTGGCCAAAGAGGATGAATGTCGCTCGAGCAGAGTCTGTCGTGTCTGGTCGAGTCATGTCCGTCGTGTCCATGTGCATTGCATTTGATTTTCTTTTGATGTTGATGAATTTAATGATTTGTATTTCAATGATGTTTATCTTTACGACCTTGGATTTCGAGTTCACTTGCATGCTCAGTCAGTCAGTCAGTCCAGTCCAAGATGAGGTGGCAGTAATGCTGTTCTGTTGGGCCTTAAAGCAGCTTAGTCTAACGAAAGAAAAATTATTATACTGATGTCGAAAATTTATTGACTACTCTTGATTCATTGCTATCATTGAGATGATTCCTCTGAGTCTTTTGAATCATTTGTACAGGATATTCCTCGTGTTGTCTTTACTGGGCGATTTGCGCTCATTCCTTATGTTGTATTGTGTAGGCTGTAAGGTTGATCAAAGAGAACCCTCTAGAGAAGGGAAGAGAAACAAGTTAGAAAAGTTGAGCAAGGGGATACGTTGTGTGAGGTAAAGATTGAGCTGTGAGATCAGTTGTTAAGAATCCTACGACTACAGTCGTATATTAGGTTTTAAATATTCATTTTGTTTAGAGACTTGAAACTCTTCCACTGCAGTATGATGTATGTTTGTAAGGAAAATTTTTGTAAGGACGCATTTTTGGAGCGTCTATTAATGATATATGAGTATGAGGATGTAGTTGCTCTGTATTCAGCACAGGGTTTTGAATGTGATTATGATCGATAACTCAGCCCAGTGATGTCACCAGGGTTGAGGGTGTCGCATTATCATACATCATGCATACGTACACTATATTGTGCATTGCCTGAATGACACTGCCTCTGCCCAGGATCAATATTTTCTGAATTTGTTCACATTGTATCTTACATTGATTGTTTTGGAAATGATTGAAACTGATTGTCTCGAATTTTTGTGCTTGTTTGAAATCCTTTGGAAAACCATCATTATACTTTAGAATGGTGGTCTAAAAATGATCTTGAAATGGTAGTTTGGTATCCATTTATGATTGCTTAGGGTCATTTTGGAAAATGATTAAACTGTTTATGATTGTTTGAAATGTTTGAGAAACTATCATCGTATAGATTCCAGAATAATTTGTAATTCTTTTAGTTGTCCTTGAACGATCTTACTGAGTTCTCAAAAGCTCGCCCTTCGTTTGATTCCTTTTTTTAGGTAATGATCAACTGTAGAATGCTCGGGAATGGGTTTAGAGTTTATATGAGATTACGAAGAGCCCACCACTAGTGTGTAGTAAGTCCCCTGCAGTGGTCAGTACTATTAACTCGTTCTGTTCTATAGGAACTTGAGTTTGTATAGAACCTAAGTTTTATTAATTTAAGTTTTAGCAGATTTTCTATAATGGTGTATTTTGAAGAATTTGAGTTGATGTCTAGTTAGAAGCTCTGGAGTATGTGTTAGTAAACATGATTTGACAGGTTTGATATAATGTGGTAGGTTAACGCTCTGGGAGTCAGGGCGACAAAGCTCCAAATTTCTGGGCAGTTACAGCACAGGCTATCGAAAAAGATGAAAGATATATGGACTCCTACCCCTTCGATGATGTCGTCCAAAGGTGGATCGAGTGCCTAACAGCGCGAGAGCTTCCCAGAGCATGTTGTTACTGCTCTTTAAACCCGTATAGAGGAACTTCTGTGGCGCTCATAGGAAGCTGGAAAAAGACAAGGGCGACGAGAGGGGTCTCGCTCAAGCCTATTCGCATAATAGACTCGATGCCACTAAAGGAGAAAGAGGTCACGAGTGTGAGCATGGAGAAAGCCCCAGCCCCCTCACAGTCGAAGAAGTTGCTAGTGCGTCGATCGACTCGGGCCACGACCGTTCCGTACAAGACCTACGGGAATCCCAGTGGATTGACCGAGCCCTTATTGCTAGACTCATCCCCCTAATGTTGAGGACGAAGACTATGAAGAAGAGCAGGATCAGGAGACCTTCGGATCCAGTGACAAAGAGAAACCCAGCTCGAAGAAGCCCTAGAAGCAATGACTTTGAGATTTGTCAGACTTTAGCCTATGTTTATAATTAGGTCTTGATTAGGAACTCATTGAATAGTAATTTCATGTTATGAACTCTATTTTTTTGTATATCTTAGAGAAATAAGTAAATGCTCTATGTTGATGTATATGCACACACACACACACACTTGCACAAATAGAAAGGAGTATGGGAAGATTATTGGAGTTAGATTGTGTTGAGAACAAATATAGGGTTTGGCCTTCAAACAGGCTGACCCTACAAAAATTTCTTTAGCCCTGACTAACCAGCTAGTCAGTTAGTGAGAAAACTAGAATTTTTTTAGTTTTGGGCCTAAGATCGGCCGGTTGGTCAGAAAAGAATTTTTATTTCATAGTTGATCAAGAAGAAATTCCTATTTTTATGGTAAATCTGATGGTTGGTCAGGTAGATTGGTCTTGGACAAAAGAAATACATATGAAAAACCGCTCGATTGTCACAAGCTGTCATCTTTATCCGATATGATTTTAAGATTTAAAATTTTCAATCCTATACCTATATAACTTAGGGTTTTCTCCCTGCATATATTCAAGATAAACCCTTCATTGGAGGCAAACGACTCTTATTCTCCCTGGTGAACCCTAATGGCTTTCGAAGACAATTCAACAATTTTTGAGATCCACTATGTTTTCCTGATTCTTTCAATAAGATAGAACTCCTTCACTTAGATGGATGTTTTCGTATGGAGGCAGTCACGAGTCTGCATACGGTTGTCATCCATGAAGATATTCTCTTGGTCGCTTGTAAATTTTGCAATCATGTGGATTAAGTTTTCCAGTTCAGCCATGATGAGCTTTGTCCTATGTAAGAGGAATTTGCAACCTTGTTGGATATTCCCACGGAGTTATCCATCGCTGTTCCCGTCATCCAAGACGGATATCACGTACCCCTTATGAGCTTTCTAGAGGTCAGCATGGAACGGGCTAGGTCTTTCATTCGCTAGAAGCACATTTGGCTTTCCCCTCTGATTGGATATTGTGCTAATAAACCGAACAAACATGATAACCAATATGCAAGCGGCGGAGTAGCTGCCTTGGCCTTATGGTTGGTTGCCAAGTACCTTACTATTGTGGGCTCGGGAGTTGCTGATGTGATGTTAGCGGACCTTATACCTTAAATGGCGTCAAGGAGAACTTTAATTCCTGTAGTGTAAGCTGAAACCATTAATGCTATTACTGAGGTGCGTAGGGACCCTAATGTAGCATTTGGGTGTAGCCTTTGCTTTTTTAAATGTGGTTTTTGGATCGCATACAACTGATAGCTATACTGGCTTAGCTGAGGTATTATCCTCGCTCTTTCTATTCTAAGCCCTTGCTCTTTTAGGGCCCTTTGGATATAGATGCCCGAAGAGAGGACCCACAGACCCCTTCTGTGGACTCCTGGGTATCACTATGTCTACCTCATGGGATTGTGTTATTCATCTGTCTATTTCACTTGTCGAATTTTATGGCAGTTAACTTACGAGATAATTATTTCGGCATCTTGCAGGAATTTCTTCCCAATGCGAGAACTCACTCCTTCTCTGATTAGGACTAATTCTCAAAGTTGAGAGGCCTATCCATATCAGCGTCCTTCCATACAGGCCGGATAATTGGACTGGACCAGTTTATTTGATGCCATATTTAATTAATTAAGTTTGAAATATTAATTAGGCCTATACCCATAATAATAAACTTTAATCAAAGCCTAATAATTAGTTAATTAAAACGACTACAAAATGGGGTGTCTATACATTTTATGCATAGCCACACACACCCGCACGTGCCCGCATACAACTACATAAGTTAAGGCACACAATCCAACAAATAGGCTGCACACTCTACACCATCACACTATTACACACATATTACACACTTACATACACACAACACACTATTACACAAATAAAACACACAAACACATACAAAAATGCACACGCACACGTATAGGCACTCTACACAGCTGTGCACAAACCATGGACACACTACTACATATGCATTACACACATACAGACATAGCATTACACATCGTTACACACAAAAAGTACACACAATAAACTCCCATCCAGCTACACGCGCACGCACGCATGCACATACACATACACAGCTACATCCACACTACACACACTTTGTATACTATACATCTATTACACGTACTAACACCATCACAATACAAGCATAACACATGCCACACACCACACAGACTCACCACATGGCTGTGCGTGCACTGCTACTCACATAGTTTACACACAAGCACCGACCCTCACGCACACACACCTCATCACACTGTTCGTGAATCCACATACACATATACCATAGTGCCCCACCATCGCAGACATACACTACTCACATAATTACACACATAAACCACCACACTGTCATGCACGCGAACATACACATAGAGATACATACACATCTGTAGACAGACACTCAAGTTCCATCACACAAACTCACACTCACCTCCCACAAATCTGTAGACAACCCTCTGATTTTCTCCTTCTGTGCTCGCTCTAAGTTGACTCTCTCTCTATATATATACATATAAACACACACAGACACATTTATATGCATCCGAGTGAGGGTGCGGACACAAATATATATATATATATATATAAACTATTTAATGAAAAATTCCTATTTTATGTAATAGCCCCTAAATTACTTGTAGTTTCCCATGTCACCCCCTCAATTTCATTCATTGTCAAATGCAACTAGCTTCATGCAACTTATGGTCATTTTAAAAAATATTTGTAAAGGTCCCTAACAGTATTGCTCAGAGAAACTACCACTAAAGATTCACTCAGAGCACTTATAACAACTGCCACTAAAGTAATGAATATTTGCTAGAATTTACTATGCAACCAACTTAGGTATGAGGTAATACGATGGATAAACATGTAAACAATTTTTTCGATATTCATACCTGTTGTAAATACAAGGACCCAAAAATGGATTTGGTATTATTTCTCGTGGCTTTGTGCAAGGCCTGGTATACAAAAACAAGTACAAGCAAAACCCATCAAAAAACATCATATCTATTTTGGAGGCACTGTGTTCTTCGAGTGCGTATTCAAAAGGATAGCTCCAACCATTATATCATATAAACCTTTGTATGCATATGGAATCTATAATTATTATATGGCTCGGAAACATGTAGAATTGACTTCTCAACCAAGTAATTTGATGCCATTTGATATCAACACCTCCTTGGGAATATTAGGAAAAAAAGGTTGTGCAAGTGCCGCAACCTATGCGGTTGGCTTGCCTTAAGTACATAGGTTTGCCATAGCATGGGAGTTCAAGACTAAACCTAACATCAATGGGTGTTGTGGCCATTTCATCAAACAGAAAAGCGAGATGTGTTTATCACGCTGCTCCGACGCACAATTGTAAAATACCCTAGACATACGTCATAAGAAAGCAATAAGGCAAGTACGCAAATATATCAAAAGTAATTTCCTTAAACTTGAGTCTTTGTTTTTTCATTAGTTTTGAATCTCATAGGTGACATGTTAAGTGTGTTTCTGAGATTCATCTTTCTAAACCATGGAAAACATCCCAACACAATATGGTCAGCGTTGTCATAAAGGACCGATGAATACATAAGGTTTGTGGTTGAACTTCTTGTCTTTATTTTCAAGCAATGTAAAGCACTAATTTTGGTGTTGAAAATAATTAATGTGACTAGTGACAACAACTGAAGAACATAGAAGCCCTCAATGAATCCCTTAATCAAACTCATTAACACTAATGCTTATTTTACAACATGCGAGAGAAGTGTAGGAAAATGAAACCCAAAAAAGGCCCTAACTTGCAATAAAACCTATACTTTCAATCTCTATTACATCAGTAAAACAAAATTTGCAACAATATAAAAAAATTCTAACTTTTTAGCAAAAAAAGCCCTTATTTCAAACTCTAAAAAAGCCTAATTTTGAAACACTTAAAAGGCCCTAATTTTGAAAGCCTAAAAAAGTTATAGTTTAAGAAACCTAAAAACCCTAATTTTAACACCCTAAAAAAATCCCTATTTCACGAATCTACAACAAATTTAAGCATATGCATTGCTTTTACAAGAGAATTTATGGATAAGACCCAAACAATAAAAAGAAATATATGAAATTAGGTTTCAATAACTTAAATTTTGTGGATTTTAAGCTTTGGTGGAGTATTTTTGGATATCCACCGATCTTTTAGCACTCAACCATCGATTTGCTAGCTGGGAGAAGCTTTAGGTGCCTAAAAGAGGAGGTGGGGTGGTCTCAGTTAGGGTGACAAAAGGATGACGAGAGAAGTGGGAAAGGGGCAGGGGAGTAATTTTTAACGATCTTGTAGCGATCATCCACTGATCTTTTAACAGGAAGAAGCTTGAGGACATCAACAATAGAAGTGGAGCAGTTGGTGTTGATTAGGGTTCATAGGAAGATGAAATGGGAAGAGATGAAAAGAGTTAGAAAGCAATGTGTAAAAACGGGGGTTGGTGGGGACTTAATTGGGAGTAACTTGTCTAACCGCCTTTAAGATGGGTGTTTAGATAAGTTATTAGGTAGTTAGGGGACATGGGGGATAATTTGGGATCGAAAGGTGCATAAAGCTCATATTTGCTAACCGATACAAGGAGGGGCGATTTAGCGAGGTGTAAACAAGATAAACAGATCTAGACCATCCACGAGTACACATAGACGGCTAGGTCGGAGCCAGAAAATAATCATTTCTCCAGCTGTAGATGTAAATCAGACCTCTATACGTAAACATTTTTCCAGTGGTAAATATATTTATTTTTAACAAATAATTATTGGATGCCTCAAAATTCAGGAAATATCTAATAAAATTATGGGATGAACTGGCAGTTGTTGACAAACCAACTAGTTAGTTAACTTTTGTTAATCTGTCATTTTTATCAAATATTCTGTCTTATCATCAGATCATTGATTAGTATAACCATCCTTATGATTTCTGGCATTTCAAGGATCCAACTTTTTTTTCCCTAGAGCTTTTATACCATTTCTCCTAGAAGTGGTGTATCTCCCTAGAGCTTTTATACCATTTCTCCTAAAAGTGGTGTATCAACTCTCAAGAAAAACTAGCCTTCTTATTTCACTCAACAGGATTTTCTGGTCTCTTGCATCGTGGATCCTTTGCAACGTGTTCCCGAAGCCTCTAGACAAGTAGGCTCGTAACGTATATTCTACAGTTTTCTAGTCTAGTTTAATAGTCTAGAATTATTCCCTATTTTCCGTGACCGCATTTCAGGTTTTAGTACCAAAAAAAAAAAGGAGTAGTTTCATTTCTTAGTTCAAGTCTCAGATCGAAGTGTAAGTTGTCTCATGTAGGACCAGAGTCGAACTACGATGGTTTTGACTTCGATTTGTCTGACCGGATACGTAGTCCATTCAACCCTCTGATATCAAGTTCTAGCCAATAATTTAAAGTAAACTTAGGGTTCATTTCAATGCATACTTTTGTGTTATGTGTTAAAAGAGACAAAAGACCAAGAGAAATAAAGTAGAGACCAAAAAGATATGGCTAGTGCCTAACACCTTCCCTCAGTATAATTAATTCCCCGAATCCATTTATCTGTTTTCGATAAAATAATAGATAGTCATTTGAACATTTTTTAGAGCCATTCTGGATTTTTTTAGTTTCTTGTGTTTAATTAAAAAAGATGGCGACCGCCTAAAATCCCCCTTCCAGGGATTTTTTCGAGGCGGTCCGCTACAACAACGTGGTCAGCGTTATCATAAAGGACTGATAAAACATAAGGTCTGGGGTTGATCTCCTTATCTTAATTTAAAACCAACCTAAAGCCCTAAATTTGGTGTTAAAAATAAAAAATGTGACAGATCACAACAATGAAATAAAATATAAGCCCTAGACATCAACTTAATCATTAATCAATCTCATTTACACTAATGCTCATTTTACAACATGCGAGAGAAGTGCGGGAAAATGAATTGCAAAAGAAGCCCTTACAAGCCATAAAATGCACATTTTCAATCTCTATAACATCAGTAAAACCAAATTTGTAACAATCATAAAAGACTTCTAACTTCTGAAACAAAAAAGCCCTTATTTTCAAACACTAAAAAAGCCTGATTTCGAAACACTAAAAAACTGTAATTTTGAAACCCTCAAAAAGCGTTAAAAGAGAAGGCGTAAATTTTTTTAATTTCTAGAACCTAGAAAATAGTGATTTTAAAACCCTATAAAGCCCTAATTCATGAATCTACAATAAATTTAAGCATACGCACTGCGTTTAGAAGTGATTTTTTTTTATAAGACCCTAACAATACAAGGAGACATATGAAATTAGGTTTTAGTAACTTCAAATTTTTGGATTTTTGGCTTTAATAGAGCAATTTTTGGATATCAACCGATCTTATAGCGCTCAACGATCGATCTTCTAGCATGGAGAAGCTTTGGGTGGGTAAAAAAAGAGGTGGGGGTGGTTGGTCTTAGTTAGGGTGATAAGAGGATGACGATAGAAATGGATAAGGGGCGGGGGATTTTCTAGCAATTATCCACCAATCTTCTAACGGGAAGAAGCCCGATTACAGTAAAAATAGAGGTGGGGACAGGGGAGACAATTTGGGATGGGAGGTGCATGATGCTCATATTTGCTGACCGATCCAAAGAGATGCGATTAAGCGAGGGAAAAAAAATAAAGCAGATCTAGACCGTCCAAGAGTACACATAGACGGCTAGGTAGGAGTTGAAAAGTAGAATAAATTCCGGTAATAGATGTAGATCAGATCCCAATAGTATACATACATATGACAATCTATACTACTTATAAAAGTATGAATATTGTAAATTATTTTTGAACGATGTTGTCCTCCATTAATTACATTAATAACATTCTTACCTACACTTTATTACTCCCTTTTATATTTTGTTGAAGTTATATGAATTTTGGATACAATGAATCTATTCTAAACATTGGGAATGAAAAGTATGATGAGAAAAAAATAAAGAAATCCATTTATTACTCACTTTTTGGATACAATGAATCTATTCTAAACATTGGGTAATAAGAATTGTGATTTTTTTCCTTACATTTTTAGGTTAGCAAACAATTAACCAATTCAAAAGTTGAAAAAACAAACACACAAAAAAAGAAAGAAAGTGAAATATGTGAAAAATCACTTCAGAAAAATAAAACTGTTGAAAAAATAAACAAAAAACAGGGTTGAATATGCATCAAAAAATTGGGGGGCGGGGGGTGGGGGGGGGGGGGGTGGCAAGGCTTGAATATGACACTAATTTGAACTTAAAATCTGTTCAGTTATTGCAGTTGAAAATCTGGTGCTTTGCATGATGTACACCATTCACCCTTTGAAATGCAAAGCACCAACTGGTTTTGAAAATTACAAATCTCAAGTGTATACCATAAAATAATCTAACAGATTACAAAAACAAATATGCAAATTCATACTTTTAATTTATTCATTTGCTCTTCTTTTCAGGAGCATCATCAAACATGTCTTCAATTTAGAAGCCTACAAAGAAGATTTTCAAACACTGAACTAATTACAATTACGAACATCAAATATACATTTCTTCTAAAACAAGTTCGAAAAGAAATAAGAAGATAATTGAAATATATTATTATGATCCTAAAAAAGTTAATAATATTATCTAAAAAATTACTCCCAACCCCATTCTCGTGCAACGCAAATGTTCTATACTAGTATAACGAAGTTACCCATTATACCCACCTTACAAAATTACCTACAGCATGAATCTCAAGAGACTTTTGAAAAAAAAAATCTTTTGATCCGAGCGGTCCATAAATTAGTTAGATGGTAAAAAAAGGAAAGGAAAAAGAAGGAGGAAAGGAATCCGAATGCAGCGAGGATTCCGTGGAGCAGTACAAAAATCCCCAAAATCCGGCGTAATGCTGAATAAATTGGCCACTGGGCATTGAATACTTTAGTTGAATTCCCACCCCTGCCTAACTCTGTCTTGGATTCCATCTGATACTAGTATTCAATTTGTAAGTCGACTGCTAGGGTTCGAGTTTTTTGTCCTGCCATGGCCGACGCCAGGGTTTTGGACTACAAAGATACTGTTTTAAGGAGTTCTGATCTGGATATTTTGAGGGGACCCTGTTATTTGAACGACCAGATTATTGGATTCTATTTCCAGTATCTTGCTTCATCGTTCGATTGCGATGACATTCTGCTGGTTCCGCCATCCTTGTCCTTCTGGCTTACCCACACCCAAGACCTTGATAATCAGAGTGTCGCTCCTATGGATTTCTGTAGCAAGAAAGTCATTATCTTTAGCGTTAACGATAACGAGGACTTTGGTAGAGGCGACGATGGCTCCCACTGGAGCCTCCTTGTTTATGACAGGTCCATGAATGCTTTTGTACACCATGACAGCATGGAAGGCGCTAATAATCTTCACGCCGTCAAGCTTTATGAAGCTGTGAAGCCCTTTGTAGGCCGCGCCGCAGTTGCCTCCGCCAAGCCAAAGTCATCCTCTTCCAGCGCAGGGAACCATAATAATAATAAGAAGAAGGAGCCAGCAGCAAACAACTCCATGCCCTCCGCTGCTTCCACCGCCCCTCCTGCCTTCATAGAGAGCTCTTCTACACCTCAGCAGATGAACGGTTACGACTGTGGTCTCTATGTCATCGCCATTGCCAGGATCATATGTCAGCGGCATACTAGCAATTCAAAGAAGAAGGCTGAAAACTGGTTCCCTGCTCTCCAGAAGCACGTGAATGCGTCCGTGGAGTTGACATTGAGAGATGAAGTCATGAAGCTTATTGAGGATCTCAGGATCAGCGACTGATTGTTGGTTCTTATCCAAGCTTATAGTAGTTAGTTTCTCTTTCCTTTTTGCTTGCAGATCACCTGTCTAATCTTGTAGTTTGCCTTCTAGCGATCAATCTGTTTATCGCATTACGTCTCCTCTTACAAATTCAAAGTTAAAAAAGTACCTGCTTCTTTATATAAGTATCATACGTTTGTGCCTACACGTAAACAATGGCTACGGCAAGTAAGTTGTTACATTCTCATTCTAAACGGGATATAAAAATAGAAGGATTAAGCCAAAGACCTTCGTCTCCTATTTCAGCCCTTCCGCCTTTTCTTAGTAGTTCCTTTTCTGTCTTATCTGGAAACGTTGCGGTAATTGTCCTTTTCTGTCTTATCTGGAAACGTTGCGGTTATTGTTTCTCCAGCCCTCTTCCTCTCCCTATATCCCTCTCTTAATCTCTCTCCTTTGTGCATCTCTTCTTCCATCGAATGAGTGAAACATCGCTCTGTTTTCAGCTATCTGCTGCCCCTTACTGACCACCCCTCTCGCTGTAAATGATTTGCACTGTCTGCTTCTTCTTAGCCTCAACTCAGATAAGCCCTGCCACAAGGGATGGGACAAATTATTTCATATGGTGTTTAGTTTATCACCATCAACCTTTTGGAGAGCTGTATGCATTACAACCTCCGTTAGGACATCCCTCCTTACTGTGGAACTCTTTTGTGCTCTCACAAAGATGTAGTTAGTCAACTTAAGTGGCCACAAACCGATGATGAGGTAATGGAATTCTCGCTGCTCTATTTATGAGAACTCAGTACGACCACTGCCGGGACAAACCTCACAAAGATATAGAGATGTTGCTATTTCTTCACCTAGGACACCCATGATATGTTGCTTTTCTGTTGCATAGACTAATTCCCACAGTGGTAATAGGTTCATTAGACCACGACATTCCACAATTCATTCTAGCACTGAGTTCCTTATAACAAGAGCTTGATCATTATCATGGCTTTTCAGCAGCCTAGTTTTCGAAAGTGGTTTGCTAAATTGCATGGAGGACCCTGTAATTGATTTTTGCTCATTTCCCCTCTCTTTTTCATACCGGAACTTCTTCAAACTGTTTAAAGATTCTGCGTCTAACACCGTTTTGTTCCATTCACCATTATGTATGTTCTGCTGCCTCTGTGGGAATCCTGAAGTAGAAATCATCTGTTCCTATGCGTAAATACTTCGTTGGCCATGTAAGATTCTCAAACCAAATCACGATGAACCATGTAGGATAATGGTTCACCCTTGTAAGGTTCTCCCACTTCATGAGGGTAGCTGGCAGCTTCCTCTATGAGGTTCCGTTGGGATTTTGAAGCAGTAGGAATGCACCACTACTAGTTAGATTTTGGTGAAGGTCTTTATGAAAATCTTTCTTGGAAAAGATTGACGGAGTTGATGACCCGGAGGTTGGCGATGGTTGGTATCAGTGGTGGTGCACTTGTGAGGACAGGTATGATAACATGGTTTTCTTTTGGAGTCTGTTAGCCCCGTGTAAGGTTCCCCCACTTGATTTTTTGAGGGTAGCTGGTACTTTACGTCTCAGGTCCCATGTGAAATTTGGAAAGTGAAACAGAATGGCCCTGTTAAGCTGAGAAGGCCCCATGACTGATAGGGTTGATGTTCAAGTTGCACGTGATTGGCAGTAGCGGTGTAGTGGTGGTGATGCATGGTAGTGGTCACATGCAAGTTTGCACTTTATGGTATTTTGTCCAAGCAGGTGGTCAAAGATGAACATGGGACTTTTAGCTGTCTTTAGAGACATTTTTCCCGGGGTCCTATGAAGGGTTGAAGTCTCAGACTATGTATAAACTGGCCAAGTTGTAGAGAGGCTGCTGGTGTCCTTAAATTAGAAGGGGCCCAATTGGGTTGGGAGCCTTCAGTGGCATCTCTATGTCTCGGTTTGCTAGAAAATAGCAGGATTATGCTTTGGTCTGAGATTGCCAGCATTGTTATGCTGGAATCAGATTGTGAATTGACGATGCAGATCTATGCCCTTGAGTTTATAAACTTTTTAGGCTGTCTGTTTCATGAATCACATACTCTAAACCCCCTCATTGTAGGCTTAGGAGGAAAGAAAAAGCTCCCCTCTCGTAGGCGAGTTGCAGACCTTGCATTAAGTCCCAAATTTTGGCCGTCATAGTTAATGCTGTCGATAAAGCGAACTTGAATTAGTCCTATGAACTTGGTTGGCATACTTGGTGCATGTACTTTCAAGCCTCTGGGTTGTCTGTCTTTTGGCTTCTTCTTGGTTCTTGGTGCATGTCCTCTTGGCTTCTTTATATTTTGAGTTAGTAACAGGACCGATTCAGCTTAAACAATGGATAGAGACCAAGATGATGGCATAGTAAAATTTTCTGCCCTATATGGTTGAGTGTCGTCTGTGGGTGGGTTTGTTTTTAAAACCTCATTTTTCTGGCACCAGTTAAATACATGGAACTTTTTATTCACTCAACACTGTAGTACCTCATTTAGATTTGTATTCCCTATTAGTACCGTAGCTACTAATTTAGGAGCCAGTATAAAGGTAAAGACATTTGCGAAGTAGCTATGAGTAAAATCTCAATTCTTGAGGTATAAAAAGCTCTTTCTTCTGAGGACCGTACACAGCAATCTGCTGATTTTAGGAAGCAGTGGGTGGGAGTCTGGGTAAAGGTGACAAAACTGAGTGGCACTTCTCGTGAAATCAACTACTAAATGTCGATCCTGCCCAACACCTTCAGTCTACCACACCGAGTAGTAAGAAAAACTCCGGCAACTACGAGTAGTAAGAGAGCGTCTCTATTTTGCTTCTTTGAGCGAAATCTTGTTGTTCTTCATGTGCTTTTCTTAGGAAATAGTAGAAATATATACAAAGGTACAGGCCTGCAAGTAGTACAGGGGGACAAAAAGAGTAGAAGAGAACAGAGTTCCACGGATGACAGCTCCAATCCGGTAGGATCCACTGGAGAGAAACGAGAGGAAATAAAACAACAGCCCCGGAGCGATAGCGCGGAAAACTTCAAACTCCCAAGAAAAGGGGCTAGAGCAAGCAAAAAGCCATCGAGAGAAGCAAGCAGAAGCACCATTCGGCATATGCACAAACCATACTGTTGGTGCACAAAACCCTCTCTCGATTTGCGTAGTCTGCCAGCACATGGGATAGGCTAAGAAACCACTATTACCTCGCGCAAAAAGTAGAGTATGCAGAATGGCACAACACAATATCCACAAAAACTGGGGAAGGGCGTGCTGTGTACTACACGTTACCAAGCTGATCCCGTAGAAGAGATGAGGTGTTAGCAAGGTAACATTAGAGATGTCAAACGGGCCGGGCTTGGGCTGCCCGGCCCGGGTCCATCGGGCTTGAAGAGAAACCGGGCCCGGGCCGGGGCTGGGCCAAGGAGGTTGCCATCCGGGCCGGGCCGGGCCGGCTGAGGGGAAATTCTAGGCCTGGTCCAGGCCCAATTTCTAGGGCCGGGCTTGGGCCGGCCCGCGCCCTTTTTTTTAATTTTCTTGTTATTCAATTTTAAATTTCATCTTTAGGCATGTCCAATTTTCAAATTTTGACAAATCTAATTTTTATCATTTTATTTCATTATATGTAATATTCATATATATGTATGTATGTATGTATAGATATATTTATTTGTCTCTCATTTTATTTTTTGCTATATGTTAAATCTTTTCTTACTCTTCTTGGTGATCTTTATTAATAAAATCTGAACACATAACAATTATTACTATTTAAGAGAGACTGTTTCTACTATTTGATATTTTACTTCAAACTAATTGGCCGAAAACCCGGGATTGATACATGTTAATTGTCGAGACGATCTTTAGTAATAAGTATAGAAAAATAAATGTGTTCATAGGCCCTCCTCCTTTTATCCGGGCTTGGGACCGGCTGCTTGTAAACAAACAGGCGAAGTTACCTATTTTTTTATATATACGAAAAAATATATATCTTGTAAAAATTTATTTTATATATATGGAAAAAAAGTATATTTTGTGAAAAAATTTATTCTTAAAACTTAAGAGAAGGAAAATAAAAAGAAATTACCTAATCATCCGGAAGTACTTCAATATCCGAGTCACTGCTCTTCCTATCATCAATCGGTTTATCTTGCTCGCGGTATTTCGCATCAAGATAATCCTTCCAACATACACATAGCTCGAGCGACTCGGGGTTAAGACGACTCCTCCTGTCATCCAAAACCCTCCCGCTGGCTGAAAATGCCGACTCTGAAGCAACCGTGGAGGCTTGCACTGGCAGTACATCCCGTGCAATTTGGGATAAAGTTTTATACATGTTTTGATTTTGTTTTCAAAAATTTAACAAATTAAAATTAACCTGTTCTTGCATTGATAAATCAGAATAATGATCAGTATTTGCATATACACCAATCTCATTAAAAGAGGAAAAAGTAGACGAACCTGCCGAATTAGAAGTACCTTCACCTGGTAGTTGTCTTGCTACTAGATGTTCAAAGCCCTTAAGGTATGGCGCATAATACCTCTCAACAGTGGATGATGTAGCTCGCCCGCGCACGTCAGCAGAATTACGATAGAGGTTGAACAATTCCTCAAACCTCTTGCTCACTTTTGCTGTGAGTGCGGTTGTCTCCTCTGCTGTGTAGCACATTAATTTCGATATCTCTTGTATCGAGGCGTTCACGCCATGCAACTTTAACCTAGGATCTAAACAAGTAGCCACAGCAAAAATAACAGGCAGTCTACTCCAATATTTATTAAACTTTTTATCCATCACTTTTACTATTTCCCTAAAGGGTCCTATATATCTCCATTTTGTTAACATTGTAGCCATCTTGAGAATTTCTATTACAGCGAGAGGAGAGGTGGGATAGTACGTACCAGACAATAAATTGGTAGACGTGTAGAATACCTCCAAAAATTCAGCTAGGTATGTGGCCATCTGCCATTCCTCTTGAGTTGGCAAGCCGGCTGGGAACTGGGTTAGTAGAAAATGCGTATAGACTTCTCGGTATGCCAGAATGTGTAAAAGCATATGGTATGTAGAGTTCCACCTGTGGACCACATCTGTAACTGCTCTCCTGCGAGGCATATTATATTCAACACACAACGTTTTAAATTGTTGTGTTCTCGGACTCGAGCTATTAACATACGCTGTCATACCCCTCATTTTGACAAGAATATCTCCTGCAGCAGCTAAACCATCTTGAACAATTAAATTAATTATATGACAAACACAACGAACATGAAATAATTCACCAGAAAGTACAGGTTTGAGGCTCTCCTTTAAAGCATCAACAGCAGCTGTATTGTTAGAAGCATTATCAAAACTAATACTCATAATCTTATCCTTTAATTTAAATGTGGTACATGCTTTTAATATAAGAGTAGCAATGTTCATTCCATCATGCGGAAAAGGAAAGAGCTCGAAAGCGATGATTCTCTTGTGCATAACCCAATCTGCATCAATCCAATGAGCGGTCACACAAGAATAACTAACAAAAGTAAATGGAGATTGCCAAATATCAGAAGTAAGACTAACTTTACCGTCAAATTTATCGAAATAATCGATAAGGCGTGCTTTAGCAGCATTGTACTGTCGGAGTGCATCGGATCTAGTTGTGTTTCTATGAACCTTTTTGTACAAAGGTTGAACGTATGTGTTCATATATCTAGAGTGCTTAGGATTATCGGCAAAAGAAAAGGCTTGTTCATCGTGAATAACAAATTCAGCGAGACCGTCTCTTTGCTCTCGCTGATTATAAACAAATAACTTACCGTCAAAAGATAACTGCGTTTGGGTAGGTTCGACGTGGCCTTGTCGAGGTGCACACTGAGGGTAATGCCTGTTAAGATGTCCATTACCACTACCAGACGAAAATAATTTAGCGCAGTACTTACATCGAGCTTTTCGGATGCCGTCCACCGTAACTACATCAAAATGATTCCAACACTCGGCTTTCTTTTTTTCCCTTTTGGACTTCTGGCTCATTACCGGAGGCATTGCTCGGCCCTTCTTCATCATGACCAGGCATAGGGTTGAGATTATGCCACGGAGTAGTAGCTTCGCCAACCGAGCTGCGTCCTTGACTATAATGCGGGGGGTCTTCATCAGGCGTGTATTCAAAATCTGGAATGTTTTGATTGAACTCCCAATTGGCTTGGGTATCTATCATACAGCCTGTACTCATTCGTCCAGGAACGAATGGTTGTGTTGGTGCTTGGATTGGTGTTTGTGATGGCCGTGGCGCTGGCGCTTGTGCTTGCGATGATGATGATGTTTTTCGTGATGATGATCCACGCCTCAGTTTCTTCAATAATCCAGCCATATTTCACGCTAAACTTTTTTACTAGATTGGAAATCAAAATTCGTAAGAGTAACTAAATACACAAGTATAAGAGTAGTAATAAGAAATAACAATTAAAAGAATGAACGAGTAACAAATATTAATCACTGAGGATAATTCTAAAATTGGAGAGAGTTAGTAATTAAAAAGCATTTAGTAATAGTAATTAATAAATAAAAATTCACTAATTACTAATTACTAGACAAAATAATTAGAGAGTAACAAATTAATAAGAGTAATAGTTAGTAATTAGAATTTAGCAAGAGTAGTAATTAATAAACAAGAGTACTAATTAGTAAATACTAGTAGTAATTAGCAAGAGTAGTAATTGGAGAGGGAAATAGTAGCAAAGCTTGTAGAAATATAGAATGTTTAGATAAGAGAGAGTAAGAAGATTGGTGTGAAAAATTAGAGAGAAATGGTGTGAATTTATAGATTTTAGAAACTTCACAAAAGACCAAAATACCCCTAAAAACTATCCGTTTATAGTTGTTGGGGAGGGTAAGAGTGTAAAAACCTTTAAAGGAGTTGGAAAAATTAAGTTAGACTAAAATACCCCCCAAACTAGCCGTTATATTGCTGTTGGGGGGGTAAAAGTGGAATTTTGGGGGAATATATCCGTTGGAGGAAAAGGGGGAAAAAGGGGGGGAAAAACAAAAATTTCAAACAGGTGGGGCCGGAATCGGGCCGGAACCGGGCTCAGAACCGGGCCAAAACCAGGCCGGGCCTGGCCCGGGCTTTCCCCAGAATTTTTTGGCCTGGTCCAAGCCCAGGCCCTAAGCCCAATTCCTCCGGGCCAGCCTGTGCATGAACGGGCCGGGCCGGCCTGGGCTTTTTTCGAGCTCGGTCGGGCCGGGCCGCGGGCCGCCCGGCCCGTTTGACAACTCTAGGTAACATGTCTACAAAATTTTTTCGCCAACCAAGATAAAGCCAAAGTATTAGCATAGGCATGAGCACAGAAATCAGAGTCACCATTAATCACACCGAGGGAACACCTAACTGGGAGCCATGTCTCATCAAAGGTAAGGATCCCAATTCAATTACACTCAGGTCCAGCACACATTACTGCCGTGGCACAGAAAATTGGAGCTGCAACCTGTTGCATTCAATGATAACGCAAACGGTATGCTGCGAATTGTAATTATGGAAGAAGGGACGACCACGTGCAATACAAGGACCCAAAATTTAACTCTCTCCCATTAGATATGGGGCATAATCGCCGAATAAGCAAAAATCACACATTTTTTTTTTCTGTCGTAATAAAATCCATGAACCACTAATAGTCAAGTCATCCCACTTCATTTCAATATCATTAGAAACATTTTAAGTCCAAAAACCATCCCACTTTGCATTCAAAATTTCAAATCGTAACCCCATAACAATCTCTATGGAATATTGTATACATGCCGGTCAGATTTTTGAGGTGAAATAAGCGTGGCTAAAAGAAGTTCATAATTTGGTAAACAGTTCTTTCGGAAAAGATAAAACTCATTAGAGGCAATTCACTTATGGTAACCGGTGCTTTCTCTAGGAAATAGATAATATGCGATATATTTACAAAATATAGATGCATAAAAAATTACTTAATTTAAAGCTGTGCATTTCCTCGATATCAAAATCTGGCGTGGTGATCACGCTGCCACGTCTGGCTAAAAGAACTGTCAAAGTCCTTCTTAGCTCCTCTTGAACCAACTAATTCTTGAACGTTCATCTCTTCTTCCAATAACCCACTTTAGGATAAATCGTATAATTTGCCACAAGCTCTTTCATTCCCATTTTTTCTGCTTGTGTCACCCCATCCTGCTTTATTTAACTCTCCGACGAACTCTCTTGAGCTCTTGAAGACAATAACTCACGCACCACACTTTCTTGACAACCAACACTAATACACCTCTCTCTCTCTCTCTCTCTCTCTATCTCTATCTCACACACACACACACACACACACACACATAATTGTTCACGACACACATTATAAGAGCCCCAAAAACACTTACACATCACTCTTGCGTGCGCACACAACACACACACACAAGCAGTCACACGCATGCATATACATACTATACACACACATGGCTGCACATTGCAGCGCTACCCACACATGTATACCATCACACATGCGCGCATATAGCTGTATAAGTTAACAGACACAAACCCATATATAGGCTGCACATGCTAAACCATCACAATGCCACATACAAATTACACGCACACACACAAAACACACCCTTACACGCATACACGCTTAGTACACACACACACACACTCTCTCTCTCTCTCTCTCTCTCTCTCTCTCTCTCCCCTAGCCACACGGTTACACACAACACCATGCACCCACTAATAAACACACACAGCACACTACACACCGTCACACCCACACCCACCAACGCACCCACAGTGCACACAGTAAACACGCACCCCCACACCCACACGGCTGCACACACACATAGCTACACACACTGTGTATAGTGTCTCTAAGATATCAAAACAGGATTTTGTCAAACTAATTATGCCAAATAATAATCAACAATAAACCAATTCAGTAGTAAAAATAATCAAAGAAAAAGTTTAGAAGAGCCTAGAATTCAGTTGAGGCATGCAAATCGGTTTCCTTTGAAGAAAATCCCCTACAAAATTTGCACTTGGTTAAGGCGTTCCACCCCAGAGATACAACCACTGAAGGAGCTTTGATGCAGCAGAAATCTCTCTCTCGAACCTTTGATCATCTGTACACTCAAAATAGTCTGTGAAATATATGTACAGTTTTAGAAGAAAGTATAAATGAAAGAAGCAAGAGGAGTATTTTTGAAGAGACTAGTGTCTTGCTTTTTTTTTTTGTCCTGCCTTCTCTCCTTTTATTTAGACTTCTCTTGTAATAGCTCTTTTTTCTTTTCAACTACAGAAAAATCGTAGTGGAAAACTTGTGGGCCATGTGTAGAAAAATTAGGAAAGAAAGTGGGTGATTAAAACTACCACTAAACAAGACCTGGAAGACTTAGTCAAAAAGTCTTCCACTTTAGTTAGGACATGTACTAATCTTATTTATTTTGGTTTGATAATCCAATAATCCCCCACAAGAAAGAAAAGAAAGAGTACATGTATATTAACATAGTTTGAGTGCTTTTACTGTGCATTCTGTGTAGGTGTCTTCCGGACTTGAACCTACACTTAGTAAGTTTTTCATTTGAAGGACCGTAGTGACCTAAGTCTTGAACTAGGCTCTTTTGTCCAAACTTTAACTTACCACATACATACTATGGATTGATCAATTCGGTTTTGTCAATTTTTGCGCGTTATGGCCATGCACACGTATCTCTTCATGCGTGTATTTAGGGAGTAGCCTATCTTCCCACAGCAGCGACCTACTGCCATATTTATATAGGTGAGTCCTCCAAGGGTAATATGGACCAACACCCTGCAGATTTCTGCCTTGGCCTCATTCAGATCTAAAACTCTTCCTAAATGGTCAAAATATGAGCGCTATCACCATAAGAATAAAACTAGGGAAATCCCCTTAATAAAGAAAATTTAGTGTTGTCCTAGCCACCCTACAGCTTCGTATTTACCTATTGAACCTCATTCACGGGATCTCTAATGACAGAAGGTTAGGTATCCACTGCAGTGAGTAACTTATAGGCTTTAGTTCCATTCCCCTGGATGACTCAACGATTAGCCTGCACGCTAACCCTTTTGTAAATGGGTCTGCTATCTTCTTTTCAGACCTTACAAAATCAAGTGCTATCACACTTCGACACAACAATCCTTTTCTAGTATTCTAACTAACTCTAGTATGTCTCCTTTTTTCATTAGAATTTTTACTTTGGGCTTTCAAGATTGTAGTTTGATTATCCCAATGTATCCAAATAGCAGGTATTGGCATACTCAACAAAGTTAAACTTCTAAGTCATTCTGCCTAAGTAATTGTCAAATCTAAGGTGATAAACTCTACTTCGATAGTGCAATGGGATATAACAGTTTGCTTAGTGGACTTCCAAGCTGTAGCACCACCTCTTAAGGTCAACATATAACCACTAGTAGCCTTGGCCTCGTTCGAGTCTGAGGTCCAATTTGCATTGTATGAGATGTTCATCCCAGTCTCGAGTAATTAGAAGAGACTTTGTCATCAAGAAAGGAACTCATAAAGAGTGTTTGTCCCTAACCGCGTTACAGTTAAACAAAAGGGCTTTATCAACAGGGTGGACTAAGGGAAACTATTCCATATTATCTCCTCAACAACATAACTCAAGCTACAATTATAGGGTGACAAGATTAACCGGTGTTCAAACATAATAACAAGAGTTCCACATAAGCATTATAAAAAAGGACTGACCTGGGAGAAACTTTACCATAAGTCCTTAACAGTGTTTTTAAATAGGAGGAATATTGGTTATCGATAATCACCGATATCTCATACAACCACACAACAATCCCTACATAACCTCATCATAAAAAATAGTGCGAACTCGAGATAAACTTAACTAAAAGTCCTCAACAACATTCTTAAATAGAAGAAACATCGGTTATCAATAATTGCTACATCTCACAACAAACCGCAACCATCTCTACACAACATCATCATTAAGGACAAGTATGCTAATTCAATCAAATCATAGCATACAACGAACCTCATTATCCTTACTAAATTTCATCAACGGGATGGACTAGGGGAATAATTCCACCATAAGTCCTCAATAGCTTAATACAAGTCAAGGATACCGGATTTTCAATAACTATTGGCTTCCAAAGTTATAACATTAACTGCATCAACTAAGGTATGCTAATCAAAGAAAATACGTTGTAGGTTCTCAACAACATTCCTCAAGCAGAGGAATATAGTATTTAATAACAATCGACATCCAACAATAACAACAAGAGTTTAACATAAATATCATTAACATGGCCACTACAAGAAAAAGGATTTTTATTGACGGATTTTAGTCCGTTACTAAAAGGTAAATTTAATCGGTTGGTAAAATGCCGTCACTAAAAACTTTTGGCGACGGGTCTTCCGTGGATAAATAGTTTTACCGATGTTGTTTTACCAACGATTTTTTAGTGACAGATTTACCGTCGCTAAAAGGTTTTAAAAATTTTCTATCTTCGGCCGGTTTTTTTTAAATTGTGCAAACCAATTCCGTCACTAAAACTCCCCAGGGTAGCCAATCGGGCCGAAATATTCTGTCGGGAAAAGTCCGTAGCTTAAGTCAGGACTTTTAACGATGGACTTTTAGCGACGTTATATATCCGTGGCTAAAAGTTATGTTATATAACAAAACCCTTCATTTCTCTCTCTCTCTCTCTCTCTCTCTCTCTCTCTCTCTATTTGGTTCTCACTCACCCCCGATTTCTTCCCCCGGCGAGCCCATTCCCCCTGATGACAACCCCCCTTTTTGAGACACCCCCTCGACCTCAACCTACGATGTCGTTCCTCAGCGACAATTTCTTCCCTCGGCAACCCCCCTCCCCCCTATGACAGCCCCCCCACGACGCCGTGCAAAGCTATTGCTCCTGTGCAAATTAGGGCCTCCACTGCCACGCCACCACTACCGCAGCATTACCTCTGCCGTTGGTATGTCCATTTTACCCTAATTTTGGTTTAATGTATGTGTTTAACTGTTAATATATAGTTACATGTACATGTAGAAGATTATGCATTGGTTTGGGTATTCATGAAGGAATTTTAATCTCTGGATAGAGCATTAGTTTGATGATTTGGTCAGTATGTAAGTATGAGGTGCAAGTGATGTAATGTAATGGTGCTTATATCTCTATAAAACCTTTGATTTAGTAATACAATTGATCTTTCGCCCAGAAAAAGGTATAGTTAGATGTCAATGTATAGTTTTCCTAATTTTGTGATTGTTGTTTTGGTTCAATGTATTGTTACATTATTATGTCTAGTTATATTTTTGTTAAATGTTAATGTGGAAGTTAGAAAAGATTTTGGTTCAACATATAACCACTAGCAGCCTTGGCCTCGTTCGAGTCTGAGATCCAATTTGCATTATTAAACCCTACTAAAACACTAGGGAAATTGGAATAATAAATCCCATAATTTATTGTCCCTCTAAGGCGTCTAAATATCCTTTCTATAGCATGGCAATGTTGAGAACTCGGACTACATGTATATCTACTCAAATAGCAAACTGTATATGGTATATCAGGTCTTGTACATATTGAAGAATACATCAGCAATCCAATTATATGAGCATACTTATGCCGAGGCACACTCTCACCCATATTTTCCTTTAATATGAACGTTCGGATCAAAAGTAACTACAGAGATGTCATTAAAAAATAACTTAACTTTTCAGCAAGTGCTCTACATAATGTCTTGGTGTCAAAGAAATTCGATCAGCTATAAAGTGAATTATAACTGATGTGATAACTTAGAGCCTTAAACTCTAGTGAAAGTGCAATACATATATGTGTAGAATCATATTTTTGTGCCATTTTAAAGTAAAACATTTCTCTGTGACGAATTCGGTAACAGTTTTAAACTTGTGGATTTGAGATATCATAGTGCGCAGTGAAAAATTAGTGGCTACAGTTTTTCCATTTTTTGAGATGTGTAAATAATTATAGCAATGGGCTATCCATTTTAGTATTTGTAGAGTGCATGTCACACGTGATCATCGCTTAGTATTTTAGGTACACCTTAAGCTTGAGTTTAGCATGCCATCATTAAGTAGATTGTGCATATAATATAGTCTCTGGTATAGTATCTAATGCAGTGAAAACATGACAGGATTAGAATTTGATCACAATCATTCTACGTGCATTGAATTTGGAGTGGCGTAAATTTAGTTCAGTGAGTTTTGTACTAGCTCAGTCATTGGTCGTAAAGTTCCAGAATGGTTAGAGTGCAAGTGATAACCCGACAGGTTTGAGCTTAGTGTTGCGATTTAGAGTTTAATTGTTGCGTTCTGGTATTTGTCAAAATGAACTTGGGTGCGAAGATTAGACGAGGCTCAGCTACTATGTTGGTAGTTATCAGTGTTACATAGTGGAAGCGTAGTGCCTAGACGTTGTAAGTAATAAGAAATTCGAGATCAAAATTATGAAGACAGAGTTTTTATAAGGTGGGGAGAATGTAATTCCCGTATATTTTGGAGCTGTTTAAAATAATCATCTGTGCTCCCAAAAATAAATAGGCGATGATTTTGGGCAATGCTTGGAGATTAGTAGATTATGGAAGCTTAAAATGATTTTGGGGTCAAAATGTAAATTTAAAAACTTTTGGGGTCATTTTGAAATTTGAAAACTTTAGGGCTAATTTGCAATTTTGAAAATATGATATGATAGGTGTCAAACGGTTAGAAAATTCTCTCTCAAGAAGTGCCACCTCCTACTTGGCTTATTATGACTAATCCAATTATAATATAAACTATGAGATAAAAAAAATCTTTAAGGCCAATTAAAGAAAGAAAATAAAAGAAAACAAAATTCAAAAAAATAAGAAAGAAGAAACAAAAAATAAGAAAAAACTAGGAACAAAAGAACAGCAAAACATATAGGAAAGAAAAACAGAGTATAGAGAACAAACAAGGATTCGGACAACAAAAATCAGGGAGAAAACATGGGGAAGAGAGAGTGATTAAGAGACCTTCCAAGGGTAATTTCTTTACCCCTTTTAGTGTTTTAAATTCAATGTGTGTTTGTGTGTGTGCCGTGTGTGAAACACTGTGTGTTCTAAGGGTGTTTCGTTATAGGGCAGCGGGATTATGGGGGGAATTGGGAGTGTGTGTGTGTATATGAGTATGGTATAGGAGGCTAGTGTGTAAATGTGCGTGAAAAGGGATGAAAGGGAAGGGAAATAGCAGTAGCTCTGCTGCTATGTTACGTGTTTGCTCTGTGTGTGTGTGTGTGTGTGTGAGTGAGGGAGGGGAAGGGGAGTAGCTGTGCCTATTTGAGTGTGTGATTGTGAGTGTACAGGGTTAGGGGAGAGGGGGTAGCAGTTGGTGTTAATGTGTGCTTTCAGTGTGTGTAATCGTGGGGTGCTGTGTGTGTTAAGTGTTGGCAGAGTGTGTGAGTGATTCCTGTGTGTATGTGTGTGTAATTTGAGTGTATGAATGTGTTAGTTTGTGTGCTTTAGATAGGGTAATGTGGTTTTAGTGTTTTGGGGTGCGTGTGTGTGTAAATTGTGTATTTGTGTGTTCGGCAGAGTGAAGAGAGAGAGAGAGAGAGAGAGAGAGAGAGAGAGAGAGAGAGTGTGTGTATGATTTAGATGAAAGACTGTGTTTAAATGTGAACAGTAAGTGCAATTGTCACTAAAAGAGGGGGCGCTAGCGTCAGCAGTATTTTGTGATTTTTCTTTAAAGTTTGGGTCATAATTTGACAAAGTTTAAAATAGTAATCTCTATTATTTTTACGAGACGTACGATGTATTATTGGGATTTTTCTATGTCCACAAAGGACGCTAAATTATGGTATCAATAAAAAACAATTCTCAATTTATTTAGCATAACAAATCAAGTTATTTTTATCCAAAAATTTTAGGAGAACCTTATATTACTGATATGTTACAGCATCTAAAATTTCATGCCATTCCGAGGCCGATAGCTATTTTTAGCAAAATCGACTTCTTAGCGCTTGGTCTGCACACCGGTTCGGAATTTTCCGGCGAAAATTTGCCGAGACACCTTTTAGCCAAAAATGACTTCAGGATGCATAATATGGTAGTTTTAAAGTATTTTTGAGATTTTTTTGTGCGGAAATTCCCGGGGGATATTTTGGTAATTTGCCACCCAAAGGGGTTATTTTAGGAATTTTACCTATAAAAGGTACCTTTGGGTAAATTCACATACAGTAGAGATATTTTTGGTGATTGCATTAACGGAAAGAACATTTTTGTGATTTAAGTATGAGAGGGGTGCTTTTGGTACTTTTACACATAAAGGGCATTTTGATAATTTTACCTCCCCGGTGAGGAGGTTCATTCTGGGAGTATGCGCAAGTTAGTATTGAGTTTATAATATCATAGTACAGACTGTATTCTGATCATTTGATTATTCCATTTAGGTTAAAGAAAAAGACTTTTTAATTAGGATAATTTAGCTTCAGATCCAGGTAAGGGTTTCTATTTGAACCGGTGGTAAGGATTTCTATCCGAACCCTAATTTCAATAAATTTTGTTCGTAAGTGTTCCTTCAATTTACTTATGGCTATTATTGAACGCTGAGATATGCTTTGATATCAGCATGTTATTGCCAAGGAAACCCCAACATTGAATCTAAATCGGTTATTTGAAATATTATTGATGCTCGCCTTTTATTGCATGCTGAGCAAATTCGATGACTGTTTCCATTCTTTCTTTTGAGTTATTGTGCCTAAATTCGATAATTGTTCGTATTTGTTCTTGCTATTTGTTTCTGGCTATTTTTGAGTTCTAAGTGATGAATTGGTATCAGTATGTTTGATTGTCATTGAAAACCTAATTGATATCAGTTATTTGAATTCATGTTAATCCTCATTTTTATTGTAAGTCAAACACTAAATTTCTTGTTGATTCTATGATTGTTGTCTTCTTTGTTGACGTAGGGGTCTGTTCTGAGGGAGGCATTATAAGGATGGTTTGTTCCTACTTCCGACAGGGAACGCATGCTAATCCCTTGAAAGATGAAAGGGCTAGTTATCATACATCATGCATGTGTACACTTTCTGTGCCTTGCCTGAATGGGATTGCCTCTGCCCAGGATCAATTTCTTCTGAATTTTTTTACATTGTATCTTGCCATGAATGTTTTGAAAAATAATTGGAAATGAATGTCTTAATATCTGATTGAAGTGGATTTAGCTGAAACTCTTCCCCATATTGTGATCAAATTGTTTGTGATTATCTAAAACCTTTTCCATATTGTCTTTGAAATATCTGTGTTCGTTTTGAACTCCTTTGAAAAATCATCATTGCATCGTAAAACGATGGCTTTGAAAATAATCTTCAAATGATTGTTTTGTTAGTTGTTTATGATTGTTAATATTCATTTTGGAATATGGGATGATTGTTAATGTTTGTTTTAGTGTCTGTTTATGATCGTTTATGTTTATCTTTGGTATATGCTTATGATCGATTATGATCATTTTGGAAATCATCAAACTGTTTATGATTATTGAAATTATTTGAAACATTATTGTCGAATGGACTTTTGAATCGTTTTGTAATTCCTTCGATTAGTCCTTAAACAACCTTACTAAACTCTCAAAAGCTAACATTTTGTTTGATTCCTTTCTGCAGGCAATGGTCAACTGTAGAATGCTTGGGAATGGGTTTAAAGTATGTTTGAGATTCCAGAGAGCCCACCACTACTGTTTAGTGAGACCCCTGCGTGGGTCAGTACCGTTAAATCGTTCTCTAAAGAACTTAAGTTGTAAAGAACCTAAGTTTTAATAGTTTAAGTTTAAGCAATTTTTTGTAACCTTATATTTTGAAGAATATGAGTTAATGTCTAGTTAGAAGCTTTGAAGTATGTGTCAGTAAACAGGGTTTGATGTGATGTGGTATGTTAACGCTCTGGGAGTCTGGGGCAATGGAGCTCTGGATTTTCGGGTTGTTGCAGTTAGTATAAGAGCAATACAGTCTTGTGGTATTAAGAATATAAGTATATAATTCTGTAGACACCTAACCATAAAGTATAGGTAATACAGTTCTATAGAATCGTACTTCGATTGATGAGAGTGGGACAGGATGATGGTAGAGTTAGGAAGTCTGCCTTTAACTTGTAATCGTATTGCTCTCTAGACACGTGTTAGTACAACTCTGATAACTGCTCATTGTATCAGTATGGCTCACACTCGTAGAATTGGAAGTGGAGATAGTATGGAGGGCCAGGATATCCCCAGTAGAGAGGCACCTCTACCCCATAGAGAGGAACAACATCAGAATCCAGAACCGATGGTTGTGGTTCTGAACACTATGAACGAGATTCTGATCTTGATGACACAGAAACTGGCTAACCACCAGCAAGGAGTACAGAATCTGGTCCAACCACTGCCACAACCTCAAGATGAGAGTACCTTGGGTGAATTTAACAAACAAAAGGCAACTAGCTTTTGGCGTTCATTGGACCCTATGGAGGTAGAGAACCGGATTAATGAACTAGAGAAAAAAATTTCAAGCCATTCACTGCAGTGAGAGACAAAAGGTTGAATTTGCTATCTATAAAATGAAAGGTGAGGCTGATCAGTAGTGGAAATAGTACAGTGGAGTTTGATTTGTCAACAGTTGAATGAGATGACTTGGGAACAATTCAGGAAATTGTTCTTCAACCAGTATTTTTTGACGAGTTATCGTGAGCAGATGTTGAGAGAATTTTCCAATGTGACGCAAGTAGATCAAGAATTGATAGATGAATTTGAAATGCGGTATTCGCGCCTCGCCAGATTTGCAATAAAGATGTTGCCAACGGAAGGAGATAGATGCCAGAAGTTTGAGTGGGGCCTTAGGCCTAAATTGAGAAATGAAGTGATCTCTGCTATGTTGACGAGCTATATAGCAATCCAGTTCTAACTATAGAAAGAGGTACGAGCAAAGGCAAGGTGGACATAAAAGAGATAGGCAAGAGTTTTTCCAGGATAGATCCACAAGGGCTAACAACGTCAGCAAGTTTTAGCGCCAGCATAGCAAGGTGCCTAAGGTCAGAGGATGAGGCAGAATCAGGGATTCAGGCCCCCATTGGCTTAAAGCTTTAGACATGCGCAGAGTTCTGGAATTCGATTGGGGCAGAGTATGGGATTCGTATGAGTACAGGATGTAGGCGTTTGACCAGCCCAGAGTACTAGATTCGGACCATCACAGAGTTCTAGAGTTTGACCTACGCAGAGTACTGGTCAACGTGGCGAGTCAGCTTTTTCCACCGTCCCGTGTCCTGTGCGGGTGGTTTCACAGTGGTAAGTTATGCTATAGAGTTACCAGAGGGTGTTTTAGGTGTGGCAATGTGGAGCATCAGGTTCAAGACTGTCAAGATGTTAGAGATAATCAGTCAACTTTCTATCCCGCAACTATAGCTAGTGCAGCAACAAGCAATGTTCCTCGTTAGGGAAAAGGAGGGCCAGACTCAGCAATCTCAAGCCAACAAGGACAAAGGCCAGGGACATCTGCTCAGGATGCTGCTGCATCTGATGATGTGGTGTCAAGTACACTACAAGTTAACCCATTAGATGCTCGTATATTGTTTGATTTCGGAATGTCATACTCCTTTGTATCCCTTATTTTTGCACAGCAATTGAGGGTGAAAACCCATTCTTTAGGAACCGATCTTGTCATAGGCACTCCGCTAGGAGAGTCTTTGATTGTTTCTACGGTTCTCTGTAACTGTAATATCCTTATAAGGGATAAGAATCTTTTGTGGATCTCATCCCATTTCTTATTCGAGACTTTGATATCATACTAAGCAGAGATTGGTTATCCTCTAATCATGCGTTCATGGATTATCATGGGAAATCTCAGTAGTGTTTGAAAGTTTGTAAGGTATGACTAACAGTTAAGCCCGTGATTTCATTTATGAGTGAGGACAGTGCTTCTATGGGAAATGATTGGTGTTAATTCTAAAAATTTGTTTGAGAGCACGATAAGAAATTTAGAATCCTACTTTATCATATCATTCATTCTTTTGTACGTCGAATTCAGTTGTGACTTAATTGAATGCCAACTTGCTCTGAGACGTCGGAGAGGATGTCATTCTTATTGAATTGTCTTATCCCTTTTCCAGGATATTTATCTGCTTTTTTTGAAACTATTTGGACTTGGTGTTATAGTATTGGACCCACTGGCCATGTGAAAACTACGAATCCTATTAAGGATCAATAATCTCTACTAACCGTATTTATTTTGAGTTATTGGGCTGACTTTGTTTCATCATACTTATGTCATTCTGTACTCCTCACTTTTTTGGAATGTTGTATATTTACATTGTGAATCTCGAGAACCAATAGGTATTATTTCTTTGAAGATTTTTACGTTTTGGTCATCCAGTTATGATTATTGTCATTATTTCTTCCCCAAATGCTAGATTGATATCGTTATTTGTTGTGATTAATGTTAGATGTTTTGATGTATAATCATCACTGCTTATATGTGATTGGTGTTTGTTTAGTGTGGTCCAAAATGGTCACATCTTATAACTATTATTCATATCAAAATCAGATTATCAGAATTTTACTGTGTTTTACTCTCAAATGATTTGGAACTTGATAATATGTTATGTACGGGTATTTTTACCTAATATTAGGATATGCATAGTTTCACTTGCCCTGATATGAGATTGTGTAGACTACTAAGCCTCAGATAATCCGTAATTAAGAGTAGATTCTGAGAACATGGCTTTGATTTTGACAATTTGTTTGATGTTTTGATATAAGGTTGAGATTTGACTGAACACACAATAATAGACCGCATGTTACTTGCCTTTAGAACTGAAAGATTTAATATTTAACCAAAACAGATGATCGAAGGATAAGACTATAGAGTTTGGGTAAATAAGGTGATTGTGACTTATTAGTGATGTGATAACTTAGAGCCTTAAACTCTAGTTAAGGTGCAAAACATGAGTGTATAGAATCAAATTTTTGTGCCATTTTAAAGTAAAACATTTCTCTGTGACGAATTCGGTAATAGTTTGAACTCGAGGATTTAAGATATCAGAGTGCGCAGTGAAAACCTAGTGGCTATAGTTTTTCCTTGTTTTGTAATTGTAGATGTTTATAGCAATGGGCTATCTATATTAGTGTTTGTAGAGTGCATGTCACACATGACCATCGCTTAGTATTTTAGGTACACCTTAAGCTTGAATTAAGCTTGCCATCATTTAATAGATTGTGCAAATAATATAGTCTCTGGTATAGTATCTAATGCAATGGAAACATGAAGGATTATAATTTGATCCTAATCATTCTATGTGCATTAAATTTGTAGTGGCATAAGTTTAGTTCAGTGAGTTTTGTACTAGCTCAATCATTGTTCTTAAGATGGGGAGAATGTAATTCCCATACATTTTGGAGCTACTAAAATAATCATCTGTGCTCCCAAAAATAAATGGCCGATGATTTTGGGCAATGCTCGGAGGTTAGTAGATTATGGAAGCTTAAAATGATTTTTGGGTCAAAATGTAAATTTGAAAACTTTTTAGATCATTTTGTAATTTTGAAAACTTTGGGGGCTATTTTGTAATTTTGAAATTTTGGTATGATAGGTGTCAAATGGTTAGAAAATTCTCTTTCAAGAAGTGCCACCTCCTACTTGGCTTATTATAACAAATCCAATTATAATATAAAATATGAGATAAAAAAAAGTTTAATGAAAACTAAAGAAAAAAATAAATGAAAACAAAATTCGGGAAAAGAAGAAACAACAAATAAGAAATACCGCTTGAGTACGTCTTCATAGAATCAATAATTCTTCACAGCCTTTTTTAAATCAGGCTGCCCAAGCCACTCAAAGAATAGTGGCACAGCAAAACATAGGGGAAAGGAAAGCAGAGAAAGAAAAGAGAACAAATAGGGGCTCGAGCAACAAAAATCAGGGAGAAAATAGGGGGAAGAGAGAGTGATTAAGAAACCCTGGAAGGGTAATTTGTTTATCACTTTTAGTATGTTAAATTCAGTGTGTTTGTGGGTGTGCCGTGTGGCCGTGTGTGAAACTGTGTGTGTTCTAAGTGTGTTTGGTTACAGGGCAATGGGATTATGGAGGGAATTGGGAGTGCGTATATGAGTGTGGTATGGGAGGTTAGTGTGTAAGTGTGCGTGAAAAGGGGTGAAGGGGAAGGGGAAAATGGCAACTGCTCTTCTGCTGTGTTGCGTGTTTGCTCTCTCTGTGTCTAGGTCAATGTGTGTGCGCGCTTGTGAATTGTGTGTTTATGTGTTCGGCAGAGTGAAGAAGAGTGTGTGTGTGTGTGTGTGTGTGATTTAGGTGAAAAAGTGTGTTTAAATGTGAACAGTAAGTGTAATTGTCACAAAAAAAGGGGGGTTTGGGTTAACAGTTTTGCACGATTATTTATAAATAGTTTAAATCATAATTTGACAAAGTTCAAACCAGTAACCCCAATATTTTTACGAGAAGTAAGCAGTGAAATTATTTGGGATTTTTCGGTGTCCGCGAATGATGTTAAATTAGGGTATCAATTAAAACAAATTCTCGATTTATTAGCATAGCAAATCAGATTATTTTTATCTGAAAATTTTAGGAAGACCTTAAATTATTGATACATTTCAGTATCTAAAATTTCATGTCATTCCAAGGCCGATAGTTATTTTTAGCAAACCTGGCTTTTGAGCACTTCGTCTAGACACCGGTTCGAAATTTTTGGACGAAAATTTTCTGAGACACTTTCTAGCCAAAAAAATGACTTCAGAATGCTTAAAAGGGTATTTTAAAGTATTTTTGAGAAGTTTTTGATGCGGGAATCTCCAGGGGTATTTTGGTAATTTTACCTATAAATAGTACTTTTGCATAAATTTACATATGGTAGGGATATTTTAGTGATTGTATATACAAGAAGAATGTTTTGGTGATTTAAGTATAAGGAGTGCTTTTGGTAATTTTACACAAGGGGCATTTTAGTAATTTTACCTACCTGATGAGGGGGTTCATTCTCAGAGTATGTGCGAGTCAGTATTAAGTTTATAATATCGTAGTGTAGACTGTATTCTGATCATCTAATTGTTCCATTTAGGTTGACGCAAAAGACTTTCTTGTTAGGATAATTTAGATTCGGATCCAGGTAAGGGTTTATATCTGAACCCGTGGTAAGGATTTCTATCTGAACCCTACTTTTAATAAATTTTGTCCGTTCGTGTTCTTTCGATTTACTTATGGCTATTGTCGAACACTGAGATATGCATTGATATCAACATGTGATTGCCAAGGAAACCCCAGCATTTAAACTGAGATGATATCAACATCTTATTGTCGAGAAAACCCCAGCATTGTATTTGGAAATCTTATCGATACTCGCCTGTTATTGCATGCTATTTGCATCCTTTCTCGTAAAATGTTGTGCCCAAATTCGATGACTAATTGAATTCTTTCTTTTGAATTGTTGTGCCTAAATTCTATAATTGCTCGTATTTGTTCTTACAATTTGTTTGTGGCAATTTTTGACTTCTGAGTGATGAATTGGTGGCAGTATGTTTGATTGTCATTGAAAACCGAATTGATATCGGTTATTGTAAATCATGTTAATGCTCATTTTTATTGCAAGTTAAACATTGAAGTTCTTGTTGATTCTATGATTGTTGTCTTCTTTGTTGACCTGGGGGTCATTCTGATGGAGGCGTAATAAGGATGGTCTATTCCCGCTTCTTACGGGGAACACAGCCTAGTCTCTTGAACAAAAAGGGCTAGTTATTGTACATCATGCATGTGTACACGTTCTGTGCGTTGCCTGAATGGCATTGCCTCTGCCCAGGATCAATATCTTGTAAATTTCTTTATATTGTATCTTACAATAAATGTTTTGAAAAATGATTGGAAATGAATGTCATGATATCTGATTGAAAGGGGATTGAGTTGAAACTCTTCCTCATATTGTGATCAAGCTGTTTGTGATTATCTGAAACCTTTTCCATATTGTCTTTAAAATATATGTGTTCGTTTTGAAATCCATTGAAAAATTATCATCGCATTTTAAAAAGATGGCTTTGAAATGATCTTCAAATGATCATTTTGGTAATTGTTTATGATTGTTAATTTTTGTTTTGGAAAATTAGATGATTGTTACTGTTTGTTTTGGTATCTGCTTATGATCGTTTTTGGCATATGCTTATGATCGATTATGATCGTTTTGAAAATCATCAAACTATTTATAATTGGTTAAATATTTGAAAGATTATCATCGAATGGACTTTTGAATCGTTTTGTAATTCATTCGGCTGTTCGTTGGACGACTTTACTGAGCTCTCAAAAGCTCACCATTCGTTTGATTCCCTTCTGTAGGTAATGATCAACTACAGAATGATTGGGGATGAGTTTAAAGTTTGTGTGAGATTCCAGAGAGTCCATCCCGACTGTGTAGTAAGACTCCTCCATGGGTCTATACTGTTAAGTCGTTCTCTAAAGAACTTGAGTTGTAAAGAACATAAGTTTAATAGCTTAAATTTAAGCAGTTTTTTGTGACCTTGTATTTTGAAGAATTTGATTTAATGTCTAGTTAGAAGCTCTGAAGAATGTGTTAATAAATAGGGTTTGTTGTGGGAGGTTAATACACCAGGAGTTCGGCGCGATGGAGTTCTGGATATCCGGGTCGTTACTAGGGTTAGGGGACTAAGTTACACAATAGGAAGGTATTAGGCACCCGCCACACTCTTTGGGTCTCTACTCCATTTTTATCAAAATTTGTCCTCATGAACACATATAACATGCAAAGCATGATAAAACTCACCCAAAGTTATTTTTTTTTTTTTGGCTTGAACTCGACATCCGGGGTCGAATTGCATACGTATCCGATTAGACTAATCGGAATCAAAAGGGATGGCTTAAAAACTCTTTTGTTGTTTTGGAAATGAACTGCGATCACAAGGGATGGAAGAAAATTCATGAACTTCTACCCTATAAAAACTGGTAAAAATTACCTCCTGCTATAGCTTGCCTTGATGACTTGGGGACGTTTTCTATATGATGCACGATGCAAAGAACAAAAAGACATTTTTAGTGGTTTGAAATGCTAATATTCTCGAGAGAGATAATATGTCACTTCATAGAGAAATGGCCTACAAGCTCTAAAGAGAATAAGCTTCTGGACTGACTAAAAATCGACCCCTCAAAATGAAGGCTGAGACCCTTTTTATAGTGCTCAGGGTTTCAGAATCTGATAAGATCGGCAAACCCAATCTGAATGGTTGAAGATAAGTCAGAATAAGTGATCAATTTGCAGATTCACCAAAGTCAACTAATCGTCCTGTTAGTCAAAAACCGGCCTGTTCCTCCTATTAATTAAAAATAATTTTTCCTGAATTTTGAGGCATTATCTGTCCCTATTTTTTGTAATCATCTTTGAAATCACAAATGAGATGTACCAAATTCGGGATAAGTCATTTCCTAACCAAAAAATAAATTGGTTTGATCTTTATACCAAGATAAATCAAGGATTATTTCCCCAAGCCATCTAGACAAGTTACATTAATTAGAATAATCTAGACCTTGGACCGAACACATATGGACTGAACTAATGCAGTGAACTGGACTGGACTTATGAGCTGGACTTGGACTAGACATGTAACTGGACTGGAAAATTAAACTAGATTGGATTGAATTAATTAAATAAACTACATTACTAAGCCTAGACTCAATAATGAACTCTAATTAATAGTAAAGTCAATTATCTATTTACGTAAAAATGCTTACAAAAATGGAATGTCTATAGAGCCCCTTGGGGATGGAGCGCTCTTGCTGGCAGAACATCACCGAAACAAAAGACAAGATTTTTGGAGTAAGAACACGGAAAGAGACCACGTGACTCAAAGACAAACCCAAAGACTCTCACAGATATGAGGTCAGACATGTATAGGCTTTCTACGTATCCTTGGGAAAGAATCAGACGAACGTAGTTTGATGAATACAGATTTTGTTCGAAGTCGTAGCCAACAGTAATAATGATTGGTCGCCAGATAATATTAACAAAAATCTTGCCTATTGCCGGAGCCACCGAATCAATTGGAATGGTCGATAGAAAAAATCCATATCTAGATGTTGGAGGCACAAAATTTATTTGGAAGGCTCATCTAGACAAATAAAAGGAATATCAAACTAGTCCGTTACCGGAGCCGCCAAATCAATTTGAAAGGGTCGATGAACGATTTAGCGAAGAGAAAATTCTTTTGTCTGTTACCAAAGCCACCAAATCGATTTGAATAGCCAACAAACAAACACACATCTAGATTCTGGATCCCCAAATTGATCGAAAGGGTCGTTTAGACATGTAAAAGAATCTTGCATTTTGCTGGAGCCCTCAAATCGATCAAAAGGGTTGTCTAGACATGTAAAAGAATCTTGTATTTTGCTGGAGCCCCCAAATCGATTTGAAAAGGTTGACATACAAGACGAAAATAACTTTTACCATTACCGAAACCCTCAAATAGATTTGAATGGGTCAGACATGATGAAAATAACTCTGAACATTACCGAGCCCGCGAATCGATTCGCAAAGGTCAACAAACAAAAGTAAAAGTTTGAATAACAGTCGGAGCCAACAATGTTCTAAGGCGGTTGGTCTTTGAATGTGAAGAAATCAATTCACTTGATATGACGATGCTGTCGCGATTCGCAACAAGCGTGGAATCTTGCATTCGACTTACACTGTACAAGAATTGATGAACAGAGCACTGGATTCAAAGAAATCTGGGCTATGAACCAACCCAAGGATAAGATACCAGAAATGTACATGTGGGCATGCAAGCACACGAATGCTAGATAAAAATGCCCCCAGGCGAATGAAAACACAGCGCAGGAAGGCAAACACACAAATTGTGCAAACATTCTAAACACACAAGCACACAAATGTGCATTTTGATTTTTCCTTTGTCTTCTTTTTCTTTTCTTTTTTATTAAGAAAAGGTTCAAAAACTTACTGGTCGATCAGGACCAATGAGAAATTTGAAATTTTGGATTGAAAATCGGCCTGTTAATCAGTTGCTTTTTAAGAATTTTTAAATTTTGAGCACGAAAACCGGTCGGTTAGTCAATGATTTTTTGTTTTTCTAAAAATCGAAGGGTAAAAAACTGGCTAGTTGGTTAATCGCAATAACCAACTTAAAGGACGAAACCAGCCGGATTGGCTGCCCAGTTTTGTGTGCAATTTAGGGTTTCAATCAAGCATTTCTAATTTAAATTGACCTTAATCCCTTACAGATTTTTTCTTTGTAGGACTCTTAAGTCATGCAATCTAGCCCTAATCACACCCCCAGGCTATAAGTACAACCAATGGTCGCTCGAATTCTCCTAATTTCGCTACATCATTTACGAGTACGTTTGAAATCGTAAGGTCCATGAAAGGGGATCCCAAAGTGGGAAGATTACCTAATTTCGGCCAAAGGATTGAGCTGATGATCGATCCTTGCTTACTCCAAAGCAAGGCACTCATCTTAGGAAAATGTTCTTCAAGGAAGTAGTAGTTTTGCTCGAATTTTTACACACTATTTCCCATTGCTTTACATAGACCCCATGCCCATGTACAGTAAGACTGACGCATTAGGTTTTTTCATGCAATTCTCTCATAGACCGCAAGGTTCTTTAAGTTTTTCTCTTTGCTTTTTGATTTTGTAGCACTTCCCTACGAATATGCGATGTAGGGGCTCTCCAAATCTTGTGAGAGAGTGGTGGGTATAGGTCTCTACTCATGTTAAGAATTGAGTAGCTCTTAAGGGTTTTCTCTCCTTATTGGATGGGTTACATGCTTCTACCTAGAGCAAAAGACACCTCTTGTGTCTTGTCGAGGGTTGGTGGGATTCCACCAACACCTTCAATATGCCACTCAGGGAGGCTACAGTCACCCTGTTCGATTTTACCAATACACGGGTGTTTGTTCTTGAGGGAGGCCTTTTGCTTTACACTCTAGAGGAGACCCTATTCAACAACAGGGACAACTCTGTCCAACTTTGGTGAATTCGGGATCTTGAGGTGATTGAGGAGATCGGGGAGTACGACTGGGGTACTCCCACTCTTGCGTCTTTGTACCAGTCTATGACTACTGTGTCTAGAAAGCAATCCCTTAGCTTCATGAGATTGTATGATATTTGGGAGGTATGTCCAAGCCTTCTGATTATTCTCTAATAATTCCATGCTCATTCTAGATATATTCTCACATGTGACTTGCTTGCTCTCACAGATTTAGGCTTTTGAGGTTCTGGTTCCCGTGCTCCCTGTATGGGGCCGGGAGGATTTCATAGCTGAGGCTACGCCGGCCATGACCCAGTAGAACTGTGAGGATGAATGGGCTGGGGTCTCAAAATTTATACACCGAGACAGTTTTAATGGGTTGAGAGAGTGCTCGGTAAACAACCTATATGATTTTGCAGTTTTCCTTCTAAGCATGCTTAAAACATTCTCACCTTTTTTTTTCTTGGTTTCAGGAATCCCTTTCTTGATGGTGGAGCAAAGATGGAGGAGTTTGTGGAGGGTTGGCCCATACCCGGTGCCAAATATTGTTAGTGGGACCCTCACAAGAGGAGTTCTACCTAGGAGATAGGGTGGTTCCTCATCTCCATCAGGCAGAGATTGATGTTAAGATCTTGGTGGCCCCTCAGGTAGAGATGTACCACACGACAGAGCTGGACTAGGGGCTAAAACAGAGCTTGTTTAGAGGGATTCAGGTGTCCTTCCTGCGATGGGCGAACAATCCTCGCACCTACGAGGCATTCATGAGAGAAAAAGTAGAGCCTCCCCTCTCCTCGGACTGGCTGAAGAAAATACAGAAGGAGAGGACAGCTTGGGAGAAGAAGGGCAAGGGGAAGAAGCAGTCGAATGTAGCCAAGGGTATTTTATTCCCTTCATGGACAGTGCCGGTCTACTCGAAGGGTAAGACCGAGGAGCATGAGCCCATCCCGCGACCGGAGAAGGACTTTGAAGTTTCAGGCTCAATGTGCTCGCTTGGATCCATACGGTAATACCTAGACCCGCCTTTCAATTATTCCCATTATTATCTATTAATGCTAGACTTTAACTCTATGTCTTTTTCCAAATGTAGGTCCCGAGTTCACTACTTAGAGATGCTTACAAAAATGATCCATAGCCTCGACGGCATGGTGTCCAGCTATCGGGACTTGCTATTGGTGTATGGATCTTCAGAGGAGGCTATGGAGGCACCCACTTCCACTCCCTCGATGTTGCCTTTAGGAGGTGAATCAAGGGGTCGATCGAGCTATGTGGAGCAAGTAGCCCCTACTGCTACTGTTACCCTAGGGTAACAGTAGCAGTAGGGGCTACTTGCTCCACATAGCTCGATCCCCAGTCATTCCACATGGGCTAGTGTGTGAAGAGTTTAGCATGACCCGAACTTGGACTAGGGATTTTTTAAAACCTAGACCGACACCGCCTATAGAGGAAAAAGTTTCTATCGGTAGTAAAAGGAAGGATCTTACCCCTCCATCACAGCCAAAGCAAAAGTCATCCCGAGCTACTGACGAAGACGGAGACAGAGGAAGCCAAAGCGGAGGTTGAAAAAGAGCATCTTAAGGAGGATGAGGGGGAACCCATAAGGCATCGGAGTCAAGCCATGGGACCAAATCCTTGAAGCTCCGAGAGGAGAGTTTGAGGATGAATGTTATTGCTTAGGTCTAGAATAGGCCTACATATTAAAACATTTGTTGGGTCCCTTAGGCACTAAATTTCAAACATTGATGTTGTTAAACACTTATTTTTCTGTGTTTGTTAGTTAGTGACTACTATATTAATTACTTTTTCAATGTGTAATATATGTATTTGCTCACACATATGCACTAAAAGAAAGGAGGATAGGATTGGAGTTGGCTGGAAATTGAATAACTTTGACAGGTAAAGAGGTTGGCCTAAAAATAGGCAAACGCTAGAGAAAATTTGACCAAAACTGGCTAACCGACCGGCTAGTCAAAGATTAAAAATTTTCTCGAGGAGAACCGGTTGGTTAGAACCTAACCCAGATTTTAAGGTAAAAGGGGACGGTTGGTCAGAGACAAAGTCAATATTTCAAACAAAACCGGTTTGTGGGTCAGAAGAAAATTGAATTTTCTTAGGAAAGCCGGATGGTTGGTCAGAAAGATGAACCATCAATTACATAAATCAAATGGAAAGACCGGCCATGTAGTCGAAAACCGTTCGGTTTTTCGATAAAATTCATGTTTTAAAATTTTTTTTACTCCTAACCGTATACAATTTTGGGATATCTCGCTATATATTGAGGGCTCTTCCATTCATAACGGAATTCGTTGATCTCTCTCTTCTCATAACTCTCAATCGCTTTCAAAGATGATCCCACAATCTTCGAGCACCAATTTTGTGCATTCATGGGCCCTTTTAACAAGATCGAATTGATCCATCTGAACGGGTGATAAAACCTAAAATTCGTGATGAGTTTAAAGAGGGTGATGGTTTATGAGGACATTCTTGGGGCTGCTTGCAAATTCTAAGACGAGGGTCATCATGTCTTCTATTTCAGTCTGAATGAAGTCTGCCTTACTTTTAAGGAATTCTCTGTTCTCGCTGACATTCCTGCAATTTGTCCATTACTGTTCCGATCATCTAAGTCAGTTATGCAAAAGCTCTCAAGGCTTTGTTGAAGAATAAGAAGGAGCATGCAAGATCTTTTATCCGAGGTAAAGGTATTCTACTCTCCTAAGAGATAGGATACTTTTCTGCCAAACCGACCAATCGTGATTAAAGATATGCTCATGTTCGGGTAGCTACCCTGGCAATATGTTTGGTCGCCAAATATCTCATTTTTTCTAACCCTTGGGTTGCTGATGTCAGGATAGCTGACGTACTGCTTCAAGTATCTACAAAAGTAAAACCTTAATCCCCTTAGTGCTGGTTAAAACCCTGGTCGGCAATACTGATGTGCATAAGGATCCCAGTGTTTCTTTTGATGGTAGTACCTTCCTTTTGTATATATGGTTATTGGAGTGCGCCTGGTCGGCAATACTGGTCGCCCTAGTTCTTTCTGTTCTCGATCTTTGCTTTTTGACGATCGTTCGGGTATCGACAAGTGGACTCTCTTCTTCTGTGTGCTAGAGTCAAAGGATATCCACTGATATTGTCCATGATGGGGAACTCGCGGTTCGCTTCTACAAACTTTCGGGCACTATTGTGTCTGTCTCTTGGGATATCGCTACTCCACTTTCTACTTTGCCTATCGGATAATAAGACAGTTTGGATATAAACAGGTTGTTCCCATTTTTTGCAATATCTTTGTTGCTATTGAAAATGTTGTTTGCTCTCAGTGATCAAAGCCACTTTGAAAGGTTAGGGCTCCTGTCCTTATTTTGACCGCTTCATTAGAGGTGACATGTTCATCTGTTGTATGGATCTGACTACCCAATGTTGTCTGCGGAGTACATTATTGGCTATGGCCCAAAATTTGAGAAAGAATGTTGGATTTGGAGAAGAAGTTGAGGGCAAAGATGATGGCAAAGCTGAACTGGGACTTCCCAAGTGCTTGTGAAATAATATCTCGAGAGCAAGCAAAGGAGAAAGCTCTGTTGCTATCGGTTTACGGTCAGAGGAACCCGAGTCTGGAAAATTTCCTTAAAGTTTTGGCAATGAATTTTTGTCATCCTCAAGTTGAAGGTAAAATTTGAGTTACTTGGATCAAACGAACGTGGATCAGTTCCCAAATGTTCGAGGAGAAGTTTGATGTTGATGAAAATCTGATACGGTCCTTACACATGGACGAGCACTGACGACATCCTTTTTTGCTGCTTAAAGAGAAACCACTGAAGAGGAAACCAAATTCCAAAGCTACTCTAAACCAGGGAGCTGACATGGATGCTTATTCGAGGGTCGGTTTGATTGTAAGGTTAATAAAGGTAAAGAAAAAATGGATCAAAGATCAGGTTTTCATGTGGAGGAACTGGAAGATGTCATCCCTATGTCTCAGAGATTGACTTATAAAAAAAGTATGAAGACATGGAATTCCATCTTGCATGATGAGAATAGTTCGGCTGCCAAGAAGATGAAACAGATGTGGATATAAATCCCTTAGGTTACTGATAGGACCTAGAATTTTCTTTTGGCTCTAACTTTTGTCTAGGTCGCCCTATGCTAGGTGTTAAGCCTATCAGACAATTTTATGTTTTTCTTGCACTTTTTTTATTTTCATTTTTTCTTTGCCCAAACGCTTTTTGAGCCCCGCCCGTTGACCAGTTGGGTTCAAACTTTCCTTACAGAACTCACGTCTTTCACTTGCTTGTTGAAGGCTCGGGCAATCCGCTTGTCATAACCCTGAATTTGATATAGCGCCTTCAGCCTTTTCTCATCGGCTAACGCCAATTCCCCAAATCTGTGTCTTGCCAAGTCTTCCTCGACTATCTAATTCTCTAATAGCACCTGCAAAAGATGACTTCCAATTCTACGGGGAGTATAGCCTTCATGCCGTAAACTAATGAATATGGGGTAGCCCCAGTGGATGTCCTCATCGATGTTCTTAATAGCCCCAGAATGCATGGGGAAGCTTATCTGGCCAACTCCTGTAAGAATCCATCATCTTTCTGATCGTGCTCTTAATGTTCTTGTTCCCAGCTTGAATAGACCTATTGGTCTATGGTATGTACAGTGATGAGTGACGTCGGATGATGCCATACTCCTTGGCTATGTCTGAGACTTCTCCTTCAGTATGTAGCTCATTTTCTAAGACTAACTCCCGGGGGACTCCATATTGGCAAATGATATTGGTCCGGATAAACTGAGCCACCCTCATGGCATTGAGCATAGCATACGAAGCAGTTTTCACCCACTTTGTCAAGTAACCTATGGCCACTAGTACGAATTCATGTCCATTAGATGCCTTAGGACTGATCTCCCTATCACATCTATTACCCAAATTGAGAACGGCTAAGAGGATGTCATGTTGTACAATTCTGGGGGAGGAAGATGTTATAAGTCGACATACACCTGACATTTATAAAACCTACTCACATACTCAACATAGTCTTGCTCCATATTACTCCAGTTATATCCCTCTTGGAGGACTTTCTTTGCTAGCATTTGCCCATTCATATGTAGACCACACTCTCCTGCATTTATATCTTTCATAATTTGGCTACTCTCCCTTTCGGCCACACATAACTAGTGTTCTCCATTGTAATATCTCATATACAATATTTGGTCACACATGATGTATTATACTACCCTTCATCTCAAACTACTCGATCTTTTGTGGAGCACCCCTCAACATATTTTTCATCCAGGATCAGATTCTTTATATTGGTATACTAAGGCTTGGCTACTCCGCCATCTTCTATAGGCGTTATCATGAAGCAGTAGGCTATTCGCTCCCTCTTCTGTATGAAAAATGCCTCTACCTCCCATCCTTCAGGTATGTCAACTATTGACGCAAGGGTGATCAGGGCATCGACAAAGTTGTTCTTAACTCTACGTAGGTAATGGAATTCCACATTTTGAAATAGGTCTGCAATTTTCTCCAAATGGGCATGAGATGATTGTAGACGTTCATCTCTGATTCTTCAAATTCATTGGATTTGGTATACGATGAATGTTGAATCTCCATACACTGTAATCTCCCGAATACTTAGGTTTAGGGCCATCTCTAAACCAACAATACAAGGTTCGTATTTAACGGTGTCGTTAGTACCGTAGAAGTCAGCTTGATGGCTATGGGTGAATGAGCACTGTCGGGTGAGACTAAAAATATCACTAGTCTAAAGCCCTTTTTTGTGGCTCCGTCAAAGTATAACTCTCATTTCTGATTCAACAATGCATACTTCTTCCTTTGGAACCTCGCCTCCCATCAGGTAGTATCAGCTGTCAGACAATCGACTAATAGATCGGCCAAGGCCTTTCCTTTGATCGACTTCTGTGTGACATAGGCAATATCAAATTCGGACAACAAGAAAACCTTGGCTTTGCAGTTGGACAGGACGGGCTTCTCAAACAAGTACTTCATAGGCTACCCAACAATCTAATGGGGTACGCCAAAAACATAATGTCTCACTCTTTGGATTACCCAAACCAAAGATACACATGTCTTCTCTAGGTCTAAATAATTCACTTCCCCTTGAATAAACTTCTTTCTCGCTTATTAAATGGCCCACTTAACCAAGTTATTCTCCAAATGTTTGGCTAACATGAGCCCGGTTAGGTATAATAACAAAGGGCTACCGGGTATTGTCGGGCATAGGACTGGAGCGTTGGTAAGATATTGTTTGGTCTTGTTAAAGGCTTCTTGACACAAGGGGTTCTACTCTTTTCTCGAACCCTTATTCAATAATTTGAACACATGCTACCTGATCATGGTTAGTTGGGATATGAACCGACATACTGGATTCTACCCAAGAAGCCTTGAATTTCCTTCTTGGTTTTAGGTGGGGGCATCTCCCATATGACTTTGATTTTGGCTGGATCCACATGTGTCCCTCGTTTGCTTACCATGAAACCTATCAACTTTCCAACTGTGACTCTAAATACACACTTTTGTGGGTTCAACCTGATGTTATATTGTCTCAACGTTTCAAAATATCCTTCAACGTTGTGCAGTGATCCTGTCTCTTCCTAAAATTGATGATCATGTCATCCACATACACTTCCACCTCCTTATGGATCTTGTCATGGAATAGGGTGATAGCGGCTCACTGGTATGTAGCCTTGGCATTCTTCAAATTAAATGGCATCACAGTGTAACATAAGGTATCCCAAGGAGTAGTGAAGCAGTCTTTTCCTGGTCTTCTGGAGCCATTTTCATCTGGTTGTACCCTACAAATAAATCTACAAAGGATACCAACTCATGCTCGGCAGTATTCTATATGATCAGGTCTATGATGGGCAAAAGGAAATCATCTTTGGGAGGAGCTCAATTTTAGTCTCGGTAGTCGACACACATTCTGACTTGACCGGAAGGTCTGGGAACGGGTACGATGTTGGCTAGCCAGGTAGGATACTCAATTACTCGGATAAGTCTAATGTGGAGTAACATTATCACCTCATCCTAGACCTTGAGAGACCACTTTGGTCTCAACCTGCAGAGTTTTTGTTTGACAGGTTTGGCCTCGGGTAAGATAGGCGGCAGTGTTCCACGATGGATAGTTTTATACCGGGCATGTCACTATATGAGCAAGCAAATACATTGATGAATCCCGTAAGGAGTGCAGTGATCTCTTCTCTTTCTCTCTCATCTAGACTAGCCCCTATTTTGATTTCATTTACACATTTGAGGGAGCCTATGTTGACTTTGACTATTTTCTCGGCCACTGGCATGACACTACTAGATTCCTAGTATTCAATTTCTTTCATCATTTCTTTTAGATATTTTTTGTCTTCTAGATCCATTAGGTGTGACTCACCACTAACTGAGTTGATTAATTCATCATAGCCTATATCAGAAACCAAGGAATAATAGAAATCAAGCACTATATTATTAATCAAGTAGTCTGGGAATACATAGTTGATAAGAAGCTTTAAATTGCCTAAGGTGGCATAAGCATAATACCAAAAACGCGCCTAAGATCTTTGATTTCCAAAACAATAACATATCACTCTATCAAAGGCGCAATGACGTAAAACTAATCAAATTATTCCAATGGCCCAACCTGAGGCATAAAATTATAGAATGCCGCATGGTCAAATGAGTTAAACTTTTCATTCCCCCCCCCCCCCCCCCGCCCTTCCCTCCCCTTTTTGATAAATCATCCATTTAAGTTGGAAGTTCATCCTAGGAATCACTGAACCTCAAACTTAATATCGTTATTTGTCAGACAAACAAATAATACAAGGAAGGGGGTATATAGTGTCAAGACCCTAAAGCTGCCTCGACTTGTTATACTAATTGGTCACATTATAAATGCCAAGCACTCACCTCCACATCTTTGTACAAAGATCTTAGTGTACGCTCCCAAAATCTTAAGTGATGGCAAAAATTAACTCCAAGCATAAAATGAACCTTAGTCCAAAAGCCTTACCATAAACTAAGCATCCTAGGGTTAAGATCTTACTTCAGTCTAGATGATAGGGCCAATCCTTTCAATGTTGGAAAAAATATTAGCCTTTATCCTTTTCTTCTTCGTCTTCTTTGAAATGCAAATCATATTATAAACTACGGATCAAATACCCTTATCCTTAACATACTCATCTAGAGGAAGAGCTTACAATGTTACATATTCTTGAACAAAACAAGTTTCTCTATTAGCTAAAGTAACCAACATTACAATATCATCATCACGTATTGTATTACTTGGTTCCTGTCGAACTTATTGATGTCACTCATGTCGGGTGCCCCAAGAAATAGCAAACAGATAGTTCACTAGAAGTTATAGCTTTTGACGTGACCATTTCAAGGTTGTCTTACTTTGTTATGAGTCATGAAAGAGGTAGAGCAACCAGATATTCCATACCTTCAATACCCCGTTGTCACTAACAACCAAAACAAAAAACAATCTCACACATTGATCACAGATTTCTTTGAATAACACACCTAAAAAGTTAATCTAATAAAAATCTAATAGTCAACATGGTATTACAAATTGAGCCCTTAGGAAATGTCCTTGAAGCCATTATATAAAGTATAACCCACAAATTCAATTAGAACCTTAAAAGAGTATAGCTCACTGACACCCGAGGAAACCAATACCTGAGCATTTTTTTCTAACTCATCCTTGTCATATAAAACTCCAATTCATTCGATATCACTAACCAAACCTAAATAGATATTCACACCAAGCAAAATGGTAGCATTAGAATAGAAACCTTATAGCAATGAAGGCCCTCCAAGAAGTGAAATCGGACATCACTTCGAGTCAAGCACCCAAACCAAAAGCAACAAAATCAAAGCATACCGCATAAACCCAACTTCCTTCTTATAGGTCTTATATCAACGGTTTTGGCATTTTTAAACCCAATGAACTACAAAATTACATATTATAATATTAAATAGCCACCGTTACACTAGTTTGTTGAGCATTATACAAAAATATATTATTTTTGTATTTGGGGGCTATATAGTTATGCTATAAGGAAGGATCAAATCTTACTCACCATGCTCTAGAGCACACAAAACTGAATCACTAAGAGGACAACAACACAAGGGAAAAAATCATAAAACATCCTTACAATGACTGTAGACTAGCTTAGTCCAACTTCAAAACTTGAGAAATCCTAAACTTTTAGATTTTGACCATCACTGAGAATTTTCACTAGTTCATTATATGAAAGACAACACTCCACACATGATATACATCACCATCTCCATCAAAAGTCAGACATATAGAACACCATACCAAAGAACTGAGCACAACAACAAATGCCAGAAAATAAAAAAAAAACCTTTGAGGTAGGTAGTTCTGTTCATGAGGTTTAAGGTGTCTAAACGCATAAGAATCATGCTGCATTGAAAAACAACCTAAGTCTTTCTTTGCAGCATCACTAAATATCACAAAACCTCCATGACCAGATGGTAAGGTCATCACAGGTGTAGACTCCAACTTGGAAAATGGCCTCACATTCCTCACTCCCAACAAATCGGATTTCTTACTAGTCAAAATGAGTCAAAGGCATCACCATTCTCAAAATCCTTCTAAGAATCAACAGTACTAACCCACCTATCCTAAAAAAAAAAACCTTGCACTTTTGTAACACTGCTAGGCCTGTGCTTATCAGTCACCACAACAATCTTAGCATGAGCTGATTATCCTTTAAATTATGTAGGATAACATTTAGATGCTCAACACGCTCCTTCTCTGACATAAATACAATAAGATACGTCAATGAAAAAAAAATGATGATCTTATCCAAATATTGCTTAAACACGCAATTTATGTCCGTAAAAATGGAAAGGGCATTAGTTAACTCGAATGACATCACTAAGAAACAATAGTGACTCTAACTAGTCCTGAACACAACTCTTGGCACATTTATTGCCATAACTTTCAACTGATGGCATCTAGAACCTAAACTTATTTCGGAGAAAAACCTTACTTTTCCAAGTTGGTCAAACAAATCATCAGTGCGCCGTAATGGATACTTGTCATAAGCAGTGATCTTTTTAACTCATAATACTAAATGCAAAATCTTAGAGTACCAAGTTTCGTATTGACGAATAAGAGAAGGGCACCCCAAAGGAGAATAAACACACACCCCCACCCCTCGAAGCATTTACAAAGAAAATGACGAGCTACAATAACTAAGATTATAACTAATAACCAACTTGGGTTTGAACCCCAAAAACTCAAACTGAAAGAAATCATGATTTGAGACAGACTCGCTTGTCAAAGCAATCTACCAAAGCATCGTAATATGCTAACTGATCCGTACCAAAAAACACGATAAATCATGACTGTCTGAACGGACTAGATCTCAACGAAGGTCTCTATCACAATTGTAAATCTTACAGTTCCTCAATACTAACTTAACTATCATAGAATCGACTATTGACTCTAACCATAATCTTAACTCTACCCATCCTAGCCATCTCACAACTTATCTGATACTAAGCATGAGTCTACAGGACTTTAAACCTATAACTCTGATACCAACTGTAACGCCCCGAATTTTTGGAGCGTTAATATCAAATAAACAAAGTCAGAAAATCTCAAAATATCAACAAGTCTCCCAAATAGTCATTCAGAGCATCTACTAATCAATTTCAAAGATACATCAATAAATGCCATGGCGCCCTAAAGCATTTATATAATCAAAATTACTCAGACACAAAGTTCCAAAATAAAATCGAAACAAATTCAAATTATCTTAACTATTACATCTAAAAATGCTAATACTGACTCTAAGATAAAGACCGCTAGCTCTCAGTCACACTGCTACCCCTGTAATCCAAACCCACTTACTGATCACCTGAAAGGAAAACAATAAGGGAGTGAGCCAAATGCCCAGTAAGGTCGTTCATCGGACCAACCAAAAAGGATATCAAATGTCTGAGAAAACGAAATGGCCAACATACAGAATTTTATGGAACAGATACACAAAAGAATTTTGAAATGCCAAAACATATTTTTGTACAGAGACAGGCACTAGAGCGCCATTCAGAATAAGGTCACACATGCCATCATTGACACGTAAAACCAGGTTCAGAAAATAAGATCGCGATCTCTAGCTCATCCCACTGAGCTAGCCCACGTTCCAATCCACGTAGATAAGTCAGAAACAGGAAAGTCACATATATATGACATGGCTCACAGGATTAACACCACACAAATTGATAATTTACTGCAATACCAAGAAGCGGTCTAGAGAATGTGAATTGATGAGTGCCTTCAGTAAGTTACACAAAGTAATATGGTGTAACCATAAAAAGATATTTACCCGAATTCACGTATGATATTCTAATGGTTTCAAAACTCATTCAATATTAGGCTCAAATCGAAGAGGACAATATAACGGACTCAACGGATATTGATCAGCTAGAAAAGATGCAACCCGAGCAATGAAAAAGTAGACATCGAAAAATGCCCATGAAACTAGAATAACGAGAATTTTTGGCATGTGGCATGCCACAAGGACAAACCACATGAATCCCAAACTCAATATATATTCTAGAGCCATTTTTTCATTGAACAAGACAAGTTCAACAAGAAAAACTCATGAGATACAATGATTGCGTCATCGTAGAGAGAGCAGAAATCATATCATGTACCCATTAAGGCATTACAGAAAGAAAATTAAAACATTATAGAAACGGAATTGTGCTAGCAAGAATGTCGAGACAACAAGAAACATCAAGGAATTTTGAATTGAGATCGTAACAATGGTGGCACAAAAATTGAGATGGCAAGAAATAATCTGAAAAAGAATCAACCCACGGTGATGGCACGAAAATTTAAGACTACTAGATTCAAGAATTAAACCATTATACGAACAATTAGTCCAACGTTGAGATTTCAAAAGTAAACCCTTACCGTCAATTGTGCAGTTTAATCTAAAGTCTTGATCTTCTCAATCCAATTGTATCAAAAGCCTTAAAAATTAACATACCGAAGATTTCAATTTGGATCGAACAACAACAAAATTTCGTATGGTTTCTACTAGAAACCTCAATTAAATAATCGAATTAAACTCTTACCCCAAAGCAATTTGAAAAATCCCAAGAAGTTTCTTCCTAGGGATTCTTTAGAGGCTCTTCTGAAGTTTCTTGCGTTTCTAGGGAAAATGTATGAACGTAAACTATCAGCGACCTAAATGTAATATACTTATATTTTAAAACTAATTAGAATTGCAAAATACCATTACGTCCTAAATTTTTGGCCTAATCTCAAAACTGTACCCTCAAGTTTACCCAAAGTACATCTTTAGTACCCAAGTTTGAAGGTGTACAAAGAAATACCCAACTTTTAAAAAGCGTACCAAATCAGTACCTAAGCTAACAGAGGATGGATGCCGTTAAAAAGTCAGAGGGGTAGGACTGTCATTAATAAAAAAAAAAGCACATAACAGCTCAGGCCAAGGCCACGTGGCCTGCCTTTTCTCTGATGCCTTTTTAGTTCTTACGTTCCCAATGCAAATTCAAAATCTTCATTACATTACATTGTGACCGCCATAATTCTTCGTATTTCATCCCCCAAAATCCAAACTGTTACTGCCAAACTTTCCCGAACATGATTAAGGATACATTAATCAACCTGGCAGAATATCGACTAGTGGACATTGGCGATGGGATGGGAAATACGGCCGACGGAATGGGAAGACAAAGGCAATCCAGTGTACGGTAAGTCGTCTGAACCCAAAACACAACAATCATGGCTAAATTAAACCCTAAAACTTGTAAATCTTAACTCGTTGTTTTGGGTGTTTGCGATAATCTTAGTCCGAAACATGCACTGTGTAATTTTTTTGTATTTGCAAAGTGAGTGGAAGAACATGCTCTGTATTTTGAAAGTGTGGTCCCAGACTAATTCCATCCTTTTAATCTTGGGTCAACGATTCATTGTACAATAGAATAATATTTTTTTGTTGATTGTGCAGACCTGAATGGTACACTGTTTACTCTGAGAATCAACCATGGGGGCAAGTTTAAAAATATCCCACAAAAAGTGTATGACCCATGTCATACTAAATTCCTGGATTTCTGTGACATTGATATTTTTAGTATGGGTCAGTTTGGGAAAATTTGTGATGGTTTAGGACTAATGGGTTACGTGGATATGTTTTATTTAGTACCAAGGAAGAGGTTAGAGGAAGGACTAGTTAAGTTAGAGGGTGACAGTTCATTTGTGCAAATGTGGGAGCACAGGACTGAAGATAGGGTCTTTGACATAAATCGTGTCCAATTAACAATAGATGAAGTGGTTAACAGGAAACAGTTTGAAGCTGGCAACTTCATGATTGGCATAAGCAGAAACCTGACATTGTCATAGAGGAATTAGATGAATATGGTAATGTGGTTTAAGCTGAAGTTGGTCTAAAGCTTGCTTTATACCAACCTACCATTGTAGCACAGAACACTCAAGAACAGTTGGGGGCATTAGAAAATTTGTCAAGGGTAACTGACACTGCAATTGGAGGGGCTGAAAATGTAAGCTCTAGCCAGTGTGCCCCTACACAGTATGATGTAGGGGCTGAACATGTTGCTTGCAGTGAGGGGGTGATATCACAACACAATTAAGGGGCTGAGCCTGTTGTGGTGGTTAGCGGGTGACTGCGCAACACAATGAAGGGGATGAACATGTTGCTGGCAGTAAGGGGGTGACTGGAGGGCACAATAAAGGGGCTGAGCCCCTTGCTGATGGTGAGGAGGTAACCGCATAACACACTGAAGGGGCTGAACATGTTGCTAGCAGTGAGGGGGTGACTGGAGGGCACAGTGAAGGGGCTGAGCCTGTTGCTGGTGGTGAGGAGGTGACTGCACAACACAATGAAGGGGTACTTGCAGAGCGCAATGAAGCCCATGAACATAATGTTGCTCATAGTGAGGGTGTATCTTCAGAGTACAATGAAGGGGATGCAAGTACTACTCATAGTAGGGGTGTACCTTCAGAGCACAATGAAGGGGATGCAAGTGTTGCGCATAGCATGGGTGTATCTGCAAGTGAAGAAGAAAGAGATGAATCAGGTATGGATAGCTCTAGTGAATAGGATACTGATAATGATAGGTCACATCTTGAAGAAAACTATAATAGTGACTATGAGGGAACAGTTAATGAAATCTTAAGAAGTGTTGGGCATGAGAAGGATGGGGAAAATGATGTGTTGCAAAAACAATGCAAAGGAAAAGGGCTAATGGGTGAGGGGGCTAAATCCAAGGGCAAAGGAAAAAGGTTATGGCTAAGGGGGCTAAATCCAAGGGCAAGGGCAAAAGGAAAAAGGTTATGGCTGAGGGGGATAAATATAAGGGCAAAGGGAAAGAGCTAATGCTGGATGTAAGCACTAAAGATGGTCATGAATGGTTTGACTCTGGATCTGATAACTAAAGAGCACCAGACTACCCTGAGTTTAACCCTAAAACTCAGGGAAAAAAGCCATATTTTGAGGTTGAAATGATATTTGCTGACAATGAGGTCTTCAAAGATGTTGTCAAGCAATACTCAATCAACAAAGCAAGGCCAATTAAGTTCACAAAGAACATGAGAACCAAAATCAGGGATGTTTGCAAGTCAGAAGATTGTGGGTGGTTTGTATATGCATCAGCACATGATAAGTCCACTTCAGTGCAGGTTAAGACAGTGGGGGAAAAGCACACATATAGTAGACAACACATTAATGGGGCTGCTGGTAGTAAATGGCTTAGAAAGAAGTACATGGACAGGTTTGTGATTAACCCAAGTATGCCTACCAAGGCATTGAGTAAGACAGTTTTTAGGGAGCTCAAATTGAAGGTCAGGAGAACCACTACTTATAGGGCCAAGGCATTGATTCAAACAATGATAAGTGGCACAGTAGAGGAACAGTATGGTAAGTTTTGGATTATCTGTCAGAATTAAAAGGGGTTAATCCAAGGACCACTGCTATGATGAAACTGGATGAGCAGAGTATCATTGATGGGACTGATAGGTTTGAAAGGGTTTACATATGTCTTGGCCAAGTAAAAGCAGGCCTTAGGTATTGCAGGAAGATTGTTGGGGGCAAATCCAGGTCAAGTGTTAACTGCCGTAAGAATTGATGCAAACAATTCCATGTACCATATAGCATGGGCAGTTATCGAGTCTGAATGTCAGCAGTCATGGACGTGGTTCTTGGATTTTTTTTTGCTTGATGATATGGGGATACAAGAATCCAACCAAAAAGAGTGGACTTTCATATCAGATAAGCAGAAAGGGTTGGTTTATGCACTTGAAACATTGGTTCCAAGAGCTGAACATAGGTTCTGTGTTATGCATTTGCACACTAACTTCAGGGATGCAGGTTTTAAGGGGAAAAAGTGGAAAGATCTTTTATGGAGAGCTGCTTTTGCATCAAAAAAAGAAATATTTTGAAAGGGCAATGAAAGAGATGAGTGAAAAGAGATGAGTGATGAGAAACCAAGCAGTGTTCAGTGGCTTGCTGATAAGCCACCATCACAGTGGGCTAGGTCACACTTTAGTACAACCCCTAAGTGTGACCTCTTAGCCAACAACTACTGTGAGGCTTTCAATGGGGTAATTGCTCATGACAGGGAACAACCTATTGTGACATTACTTAAGGGCATGAGAACTACTGTGATGAAGTGGTGGTGTATGAATAGGGAGACAACAGAGGGGTAATGGAGAGGGGTTTTGTGTCCTAAGATACTTGCCATCTTAGAAAAAATGCCAAGGCTACAGGAGACTATATTCCATATCACTCAGGTGCCTTAAAGTTTCAAGTTCAGTATGTATGGAGGAGTACATTTTTAGTAGATGTGGCTAATCGCACATGCAGTTGTAGGAAGTGGGATTTGAGTAGAATACCTTGTTCTCATGCCATAGTTTGTATGTGGTTAAAAGACTTACAACCTGAAGATTATGTATCTCAGTGGTACAGGAGGGAGAAATATTTGAAGGCATATGAGCTCATAATCAACCCTATGACCAGCTCTGATATGTGGGATTCAAGTGGATTGGGTGGAGTGTTACCCCCATTATATAAGAAACAGTCAGGGAGACCCAAAAGAATTAGGAGGAAAAAAGCTGGGGATGAGAAGGAACAACAGGAAAGTAAATTGAATAGGGTAAAGGGCAGTTCCCTGTGTAGCATATGCATACAAAGAGGCCATAATAGGAGAAAGTGTCCAATGAGCCCTTTAAAAACAAGCACTGCAGGAGCAGACCAAGCACAGGTACTTTATGACCTGTGTTGCTGCTAAAAATATGCTCCGCGTACATTGCGGAACCCGAGCCTGGACCGATGACCTGCAAGACAAAAAATGAGTGACCGCCGGGTGGGGTTCTCGGCGGAGAACTCTTCGATGCTTAAGTCAGAGCGCAGCTACAGAATAATAACTCTGAAAAAGCATGAATTGTGTAATTGTCCCATACCTGGAGGGGTAGACCCCTTTATATAGTTGTAGGAGAAAACTCCTAGTAGGACTGGGCCGTGGGCCATATGTGTTAGGATCGCGTTAGGATCCTCGAGGATCACGTCACGATCTCTGATAAGATAATTATTAATCTCCCAGTTTGACTAGGATTGCCGGGTATTCTCCAATTATTGAAAGTTATATTTGAGTTATATCATAAGCCCCCCACTTCCTTAGCTAAAATATTTAGCTGAGGAAGTTTATACCTGGTGTCTCGAGACACACATCAGATTTGTAAGTGATTCTCATCCATTTATAGGGGTAACAATATTTCTCTCTTCCATGTCCTCTAACCTAAGCGGGAGCTTAAGCCTTAGAACTTTGCCCAAGTAGGGCGCTAGAACCCTAGCTCTCGAGAGCTAAGTCTTAGAATGTCGCCTGAGTAGGCTATTCGAAATCATCTTTAGAATGACGCATCATGGGATCTCGAGATCCTTTAGAGGCTATGCCCCATGGTAGCCTCTCTCTCGAGAGGACACAAAGTTGTGCATGCAAGTTGTTGCATGTGCTAAGTGTTTGAATGTCCCTTCGAGGGGTCACCTTTCCTTTGGAGGGTGTTCATTTTGTGCAAGTGTGTGTTCTTGAGCTCGATCCGACCACATCATGCTTACGTTTTTCTTTGTCGTGAACTCTTATAATCAGCTAAGAGCTGGCAAAGAAGCCTCGCACTCATGCTTGGTTGGGTTTTAAATTGATAAAGAATGGTGGGGGGATGAAGTCCCTTAGTCCTTTGCTGTTTCACGGGTTAGAACTGTAGCTAAACCATTTGGATAGAACTCGAGTTCTATCCTCTCACCCTTGGGGGTGTTCGTCCCTCGAGGGACTGCCCTAGAGGGCTGGTAGAGAGCGGAGCTCATGTAATTACCCTCGAGGGTTTGACGGAACTTAAGAGTTCTCATCGTACACGCCCTCGGGGGCGGATGGAGTGCAGAGCTCATGCAATTACCCTCGAGGGTTTGACGAAATTTAAGAATTCTGGTCGTACATGCCCTCGGGGGCGGATGGAGCCGGAGCTCATGCAATTACCCTTGAGGGTTTTACGGAATTTAAGAATTCTCATCGTACACGCCCTCGGGGGCAGATGGAGCCAGAGCTCATGCAATTACCCTTGAGGGTTTGACGGAATTTAAGAATTCCAGTCGTACACGCCCTCGGGGGCAGATGGAGCCAGAGCTCATACAATTACCCTTGAGGGTTTGACGGAACTTAAGAGTTCTCGTCTTACACGCCCTCGGGGGTTTCTCGTCCTTGTTGCCACGGTGCAAAATAAGAAGGCGCGGGTCATGGAGCCCGAAATATGGTCGCTGTGGCGAACCTTTCTGTCTGATAAGACATAAGGCATTAAGCCTGTATAAGAATGATCTCATAAAATATGAAGCCCCCCGACCTTTGCGAAGGCGTGGATATGTAAAGATGGCTTTTCAGCCTACATGTAGGGCCTGGTCACACCTGTGGGAGCAATATAGAAGACCATAATCCGTCTGATAGATTGGACGAGCATATAAAGCCAGAGGATACGAAGTCCGTCAGGCATAGCTGGCGATTCACTAGATATGGTGGCAGCATGTGTGCTTCCATCATTGTTGAACTAGCTTCTTAACGAGCAGCGATATATAATGCCGAGACGGCAGGATACTGCATTAAAAAACCCTAAACGCGACTTCAAGTCGCAGGATGCTGTGAATTTGGTTCCTTGCTTATGAAGTGGTTTTTACGTCACTGTTGATGCTCGTAAGCGCAGTTTAAACCCTTGCAATAAGAAAAATATGTGACTGAAAAAATAGCCTCCGAAGCAACAAAGCATATAAAAATGCAACTATGTTTTTAACACAGAGATAAGAGCGATGTTCAGACACCGTGGCCCTATTAGGGCTTTGTCGGTTAGCCAATAGGGTGTGCTACACTGCCTTTCACAGGTGTGCTTCAAAAATCATTGCAGTCGGAATCCCTGACATGTAATGAGCTCACGCCAATGGATGCAACTCTTTCTTATTTTCCGTCTGACCCTTCTTTACATTGACCAAAATCAACAATCGACTTGGTACTGCGGCGGCGTAGCGTGAGGCGGTGGCGCGATGGTGTCACATATCTCACCGCCGGCAGCGTTGAGACGTCGATATGTCGGTAAAGATGGCAACTGAGGAGTCAATTGTCACTGGTGACGACGGTGCCGAAAGGCACTGCCTCTCCTCGCGATGGTGCGTATCTTAACGGCATGGGTCTGATGGCAGCACTAAGCTAGATGGCGATGCCTGTCCTTGTCAACGGTGGGTAGGCGGCGTAGTTGTAAGGCCGTAATCGTGAGGCGACGGTGGCGCCGATTGAAACCGTTGATCGTGGTGGTGATGCTTCGCCGGAACTTGCAGTAGTGTTACTCCAGTGCTTTCTTAGAAGGCCTGCCGTGGTGGCGAGGACGGCATCTTGATAGGATGGTGGTGGCCGCTTGATTGCGACGGTGTCGGTAGCACAGATTTGGAGGAAGGATGGCGGTCCCTTGGTTGTCGATGGCCTAGTGCCGGTGGTAAATGGCCTGGCTATGCGCGGTGGTGGCGCTAAGGTACTGACCCATGGCCGGCGGCGCTGCCATGCCTTCATCATCTTCTTTCTTTTTTTGTATATTTTTTTTGTTGCTCCATCAATTTTGCAGCGGCTTGTGATGTTGTTAATATTTTTTTTGTTGCTCCATCAATTTTGCAGCGGCTTGTGATGTTGGTAACCCCGGTGGCGTTGTCTTTCGTCGTGGTGGCAACGCGGAGGTTGTGGTGATGGCGGTGGAGCTGCCTGGTTGTCGGCGGTGATGATGGAGGCAGTGTCACAGTTGCTATCTTGGATGACGTAGTCTTGGAAAAGGGACTGATTGGTTCTACCATTGCGATACACGGAGTATTGTGGCGGCAGCAACCTCCGGCCGGATGTGGTTGACTGTTTGCTGTACACAGGAACATAGGGCCATCTTAGCTGAATAGTTGTTGATGCCGTGGTACTGTAATAGATCGCAGCATTGGAGGCCACTGTGTGGTGGCGGGCTCCGAACCATGAAACTCTATTGCGATAAACAATCTGGAATTTTTCCTCTTCGGAGATGATAACGGTATCTGCATACCAGGAGTGGCGGCGGCGGCTCCGTCAGTTTTGAGGCGTTGCCATCGGTGGCTTGTGGTACAATTATTGTCTTGGGTCAATCGGCTAGGCTAGCGGGTCCCATGGATGGCGCCAATCTGTTGCTGCTAAAAACATGCTCCGCGTACATAGCGGAACCCAAGCTTGGACCGATGACCTGCAAAACAAAAAATGAGTGACCGCCGGGTGGGGTTCTCGGTGGAGAACTCTCCGATGCTTAAGTCAAAGCACAGCTACAGAATAATAACTCTGAAAAAGTATGAATTGTGTAATTGTCCCATACCTGGAGGGGTAGACCCCTTTATATAGCTGTAAGAGAAGACTCTTAGTAGGACTGGGCCGTGGACCAGATGTGTTAGGATCGCGTTAGGATCCTCGAGGATCACATCACGATCTCTGATAAGATAATTATTGATCTCCAAATTTGACTAGGATTGACGGGTATTCCACAATTATTGGAAGTTATATTTGAGTTATATCATAAGCCCCCCACTTCCTTAGCTAAAATATTTAGCTGAGGAAGTTTATACCTGGAGTCTCGAGACACGCATCAGATTTGTAAGTGATTCTCATCCACTTGTAGGGGCATCAGAGTTGTTGGCATATCAGGGATAATATCAGATATGCCAACAACTCTGCAAATAAATGTTTAGGGACTTCTTTGGTACACCTGATTTAGGAAATGAACTAATTTGGTACTAATTTGGTACAAAGTAAGTGTAGGAACTGAGTATTTCTTTTAACCAGTTCAGGTACTGATTTGGTACGATTTAGTTCATACAGGTACTGCTTTGGTATGTTTTACTTTTGATACCGTTGCTTTTCGTTCGAGCACCAAATCTGAGCATTGCACACGTTGATATTTCGAATACACAAATAAAACAGACATTCTTATAGCTAAAATACCATATATTTCATTAGCTAAACAATTTCTGAACAGGAGATGAGGAACTAGATCTGATGCTCTGCTATTGTTCTTCCTAAATAGAGCCAAATCTACAGATTACAGCCCTTCTTCAATAACATTCCTCTCACTCCCACTGAATATCCGCATCAATATTACAGCCCATGTCAGTGCAAGTGCAGCCTTCAGACAACAATTCATACTTCTAGCTCGCTCCAATTCCACATTGACCACTGGTGGGTCTCGCCAACGGAAGTAATCACAGTGTTGGAGCTGCAAAATCAGTGGGACTTTTGTGAGATGTCTGCAGAGTGGAAATCGCGACACTAAGTAAATTGCGATTCAAGCTAATGGAGCTCCAAAATTAGGGTTTTGCAACACTTATCCCACTGTTCCTGCAGCTCCAAAATCGCCTCCCAGGTTTCAGGCTATCCACGATGTCACGGATCTTGCCCTTCTCGTGCACTGACAAAGGGGTATCCATGGTCTTCGTGAAGAGGGGAGAAAACCCAGGGTTTCGAGCGTCTCCTGTGTTGTATTTCTTCTTGACCACTGATGGAGGAGAAAACCCAATTTGGGGGGAATTAAGCGAATTAGGAAAGAGAAAAAGGAATAGGTAGAACAGGTTTTTGGAGGGAAAAAAGATCTGAATTTGCATTGGGAACATAAGAACTAAAAAGGCGTCAGAGAAAAGCAGGCCATGTGGCTGTGGCCTGAGCTATTATGTCCTTTTTTTTTTATTAATGATAGTCCTACCCCTCTGACTTTTTAACGGCATCCGTCCTCCATCAGCTTAGTTACTAATTTGGTACGCTTTTTAAAAGTTGGGTACTTCTTTGGTACACCTTCAAACTTGAGTACTAAAGCTGTACTTTAAGTAAACTTGATGGTACAGTTTTGGGATTAGGCCCAAATTTTTTCTAACTTTATAAATGGGTCAAATTAAACCCCAAATTTAAATTAGGTCGTCTAATCCCAAAAGTATAACCCACTTTTCCAAAAAAAAAATAATCTGAATTGTTTCTTAGACCCATGCCTAAAAAGGAAAAAAAAAATACAGAAATGCCCTTAGAGATAGAACCCAATTTTATTTTTTTTTTGGGATTTAAATATTTAGGATCTAACATTTACCTTTGCAATTCTTGATTTAGTGTTCACTTGCATAGTTAGTTAGTCAGTCAGTTAGTCTTGTCCATGCGGAGGTGACAATAATGTTGTTCTATTCAGCCTTGAAGCCACTCAGTCTAGCAAAAGAATATTATCATTTGATAAATTACGCTGATGCTGAATTTATTGTAAGCTCTTAATTCATTGTTATCGTTGAGACCGTCTTTATTCCTCCGAAACTCTCGAATCACTTGTACACGATACTCTTTGTGTTGTCTTTATTGAAAATTTGCGCTTATCCCTTATGTTGTGTTGTTGCAGGATATAAGATTGACCAAGATGAACCCTCTAGGAAGGGAAATGAGACAAGTTAAAAATTTTGAGTGAGGTGAGACATGCTAGAAATGGTAAGACAAAGCTGGAGCTGCGGGGTACATCGATAGCAGCTACATGACTATAATCGTGTATTATGTTGTAAACGTATATGTTGTGTAAAGACTTAAAAGTCTTCTGCTGCAGTATGATGTATGTTTGTAAGAAAATTTTTGTAAGGACGCATTTTGAAGCATCTATTAATGATGTATGAAGGTGTAGTTGCTCTTAATCTACCTACGGTTATGATATGATCCATGATAGACAACTCAGCTCCAGTCATGTCACCAGGGTTGAGGGTGTCGCAGGTTGGTATCAAAGTCAGGTTATGATTGTGTAGACTTTAGAAGTGTCTGAGAAAATGCCTAAGTTGTTGACGAGAAGAGTAGAAGAAGAATTTCAATAACTAGGCTAAACTACATTGATAATCAAGATATGCAGGCCGGGGTTGCATAAGGCATTTTTATTTATGACGTTAGCATTCCTGCAATTGCTGTCGGTAATAGAAGGAATATTAGTTGACTTGGATTTTGAGGAGCAGTTTGAGGATGACATGTTTGTGGTGTCGGATTTCAAAAATGACCCTAATGAGGATGTAGATGAGATAGAACTAAAGTTGAAGGAACTGAATAAAGATTCAGTAGGAATTGAATTAGAAGGACCTATTTGAGAGATGGTTGCGGTTGAGCACTTTCATTGTGTAAACTTTGAATGAGAAATGAGGAGCCGAGGCTGAGAATGAGTAGGGTTTTGATGAACTCTTGGAAGAGAAAGTACTTCCAAGCAATGGGGAAAAAGGGACTAATCGATAAGTCAATTGGATTCCCTAACAAGCGGTACGAACCAAACAATAGAGAGGCTAAAAGTTGAATGTGAGGAGAAGAAGTAAGTAGAGATTTAGATATTAATGAAGACAGTGGATGCCAGTGTAGGGGTCGTCTGGAAAATACGGCAGGTTGGTCTTGATTTCCCTTTTGATAAGGCTTTACCTGAAGATATGCAACATTTAATTTAAAAGGGAGCCATTGAAGCCTGGAATTGTTGAAGGAGCATTATGGCTTCTCCCATATTGACAGGTGAACAACTGGGGGTGGAGTCCACTTTTGTAATCAGACCTAAAGTTGTTATTGAGAAGGAGAATGGTGATGCAGAACTAGTATTACTTAAATACTATGGTAGAAAGAGGTCTTTTAGTGATGGAAACCATTAGTTGTTTGTGCGCGAAGGTTGTTATTATGGTGCATAATTTTAAACATGTGCTACTCTTTCTTTGGAAAGACAAAGGAGGGTTCCTAATCAAGATCGAAGCTAGGGTATTCCCTTTCTGGGGATATTCAAATTCAGATTAAGTGACACCCACGTAATAAAGCACCGTGAGAAGAAAGAAATCACGCACCTGCAATTGTGGTAGGAGTACGTGAGAAGAGATCATTACTCCGGCTCAATTAGCAAGAAGAGGAAGAGGTATGTAAAGAAGAGGAAAAGAGGATCGGGAAGACGAGGAGGCAGATAAGAGGCAGTGAGGGCAAATCAGCAAAATACTTAATGACATGCCATTAGGCATGTTCGATGGTAAGCGATAAGTCAGCTTTGGATTTTGTCCTTAATTGATCTACCACTTATTGTTTAAGTGGTCTTCGTTTTTCACCTCCAATGTTCACAACTTAAGTTAAGTAACATTTTTGTCTTCTCTTTGACTACTTTCACAAGAAGACTACCGAACTGGCCAAATCAAGTTGCCCAAAAATAAGAACAATAAACAATATAGAGAGTATAGTGAGTGTCATGCATATATTTTTTTTCCCTTGCTAGGAGTGGTCTCCTTCCTTTTATAATAGAAGGAAAACAAGGAGCTACACACACATTAAAGAATAACGGTAAAAAAACATTAAGAATAAAGTTAAGACAAAGTTAAATACAAAAAAAATGTTATAAGATCAAAAATAAATGACCAGATTAAATGAAGAATAAAGTAAGGTTTTAATTCTTTACTTAAGAATTTGTGACTAAGAAGTAAATTCAAATTCTAACAGATGAGGGGAGAACGAGATATTGAAAGAGACCGAGACCGAAAGAGAAAGAGAGACGGATACAGAGAAAGGACGGTAAAAGTCTAGCGAGTAACTGTGAGCAACAGAGTTGAGGAACGGCTGGCGAAGGTAGTTGGTGCAAGTGGTGGAGTCGAGGGAGATGGGTGGAGTGGTGGGCTGCTCCCCCTGTTCCTTCTGCCCTTCGTTCTTTTTCTTCAATCTTGATTTTTCTTATCTCAAGTGCTTAGGTCGTTCCAAACCTCGCCCTCCGTCCCTAAGATTATTTTTATGCTACCTGGCACGTCAAAAATAGCCTTTGAGTTTTAACAGTTCTCAGCATTCCGTATATGCAATACAATACTGCATTTGTTCCAAAATTATTGATCATATTTCCTCATTTAGCTGTCTGAAAAAAATCGGGCAATTTCCATTCTGGGACAAAAGTTTGTATGCTCTTCCATCTTAACCCCACTCTGATTCACCTCACCCTCCACTACATCAAGTCCAGTTCCACCCCCTTTCACCCTTTTCTTAGACTTCTTTATCTTTCTACCATTACCTCCGCCTCTTCCCAACCACCATCACCTCATTTTGATCATAAGCTCCTATGCCACAAATCAGCCACGATCTAAACCCATCCGAGCTACTTCATCACCCGAAACATCATTATCAGATCTGGTTGCTAGGCCATCTTCAAGCCAAGAGCAAAGAACCACTTTTCTGATAACCAACTAATATGAAGAAAAAACCCAACCGAGAGATCCATCAGGCATCAAGTAGGCGTTCCAACAGACTTTAATGCGTTCTTCAGGTTATAAGGCGGACTTGTTGCATAGGCAGTCTTCGGCCTTCGACTAAGCGTAAAATAGGCGTTCTTCCCGTCACCTTAGGCATACAAGCTTCCTATGAAGTTGACAATACTTTTTGTGTTGCAGTGGTTTTGGGGTTGCACTGAAAGAACAAAGAAGAAAGGAGAATAATCAAAAGAAGGAAATGGCTGTAGCATGAGAAAAGTGGAAGTAGATTATCTGGGGCCACCACAGGACATTTCTTGAGAGGGCATATTGAGCAATTTAACAACTATGACCACTTTCTAAAGAACCGTGTATAGTCAACTGTGAGCATTAAATTTGGAAAGGGGGGAGTAGACAAAGGGCAGCTTATTTATGCCCTCAACAGCCACAAACTAAGTAAAAGCTGAGGGGAAAAAATCACCAAGAAGGTCCAACTTTTACCTTAATTTGCAGCAGGAAATTTTGTTACAACATCAATCAACATCAAACATCAGTTGGCCAGTATCCGACAGAAAACCAGCAAGCTTCAGCTGGAATCCAATGCTATCTAAAATCTCATATATAGTTGTTGACCTGGCGTGCGATTTGTCAAAGGCAATGAATTCATGTATTACACCGTTCAGTTCGATGAAGCTACATCCCCGAGTCTTTTCCACTCCTTTCCCTTTCATGAGTTTTCTTACATTAGCTGCTGCCAGCCAATTTTGGCTTGAAGAATATAAATTTGCCAAGAGTGTATATCTGCCACTTTGAAGAGGTTGCAGGTCAATTAAATGTAGTCCTATCCATTCACCAAACTCATAAGCCTTGTGAATCATGCAAGCACCAAAGAGAGCACCCCATACACCAGGAGTAGGCTCCATAGGCATGTCTTCAATCAAATTAACTGCTTCATCAAAGTGCCCCGCCCGACCTAAGAGATCTACCATACAACCGTAATGATCTATGTTGGGCTCCAAACCATAGATTTCAGTCATCATCCCAAATAACCTACGTCCCTCATCTACCAGACCCCCATGAGAACACGCACTAAGAACAGCAATGAAGGTTATGCCATTGGGTCGAACACCGTCACTTAACATCTGAGAGAAAAGAATCAAGGAGCCATAAGCATTTCCATGCATTGCCAAGGCATTAATCATCGAGGTCCAAATATACACATCCTTGATTGAAATCTTCGTAAATACCAAAAAAGCCTCCTGAATGCACCCACACTTGGCATACATATCTATCAAAGCTGTGCCAAGTTTAAGATTCACTTTCAATTCATTCGCGTCCAAATACTCGTGAACCCATTTCCCTTTAGCCAGAGCCCCCAGTTGCGCGCAAGCGGTGAGAATACTTGTTAATGTAGATTGATTTGGATCCACATTCTCCTGAAGCATATCTTGAAAAACAATAAGCGCATCCCTGTATCTGCTACATTGCACAAAGCCGGCTATCAATGTACTCCAAGATACAACATTTCTGTAAGGACTGTCCTCGGAAATCCTGCGAGCATCTTCGCACTGGCCACAGCTGGAATACATACCAATGAGAGCACTAGCTACATATGCATCCCACGGCACTCTCCCTGATACTACATAGAACCCATGAACCCACATACCAAACCACACATCACCCACCATACCTGCTGCGCACAAAACACTCACAACAGTCACCTCATCGACCTTTATTCCCGTAGACTTTATTTCAAGAAACAATGCTAACGCTTCCACGCCGCGCCCATTTCTACTATACCCACCAATCATTGCCGTCCAGGAAATCATATCCTTCTCCGTAATTTCATCAAACACTTGGCGTGCAGAGTCAATGCACCCACCGGTTGCAAAAGCAGAAACTACCGAGTTCTGAACAAAACGATCGTCACTAAACCCGAACTTGACAATGTGGCCATAAACCTGACAAAGGTTTTCGTGCAAAAGCGCCTTGAGAAGTACAGGGAAGGTGTGCTTGTTGGGCAAGACACCATTTTGCCTCATCCGGGCATAAATATGGATGCCCATTTGAGGGTCAGGATCTGTACTCGTGGAAATTCCTTGGATGATCCTGTTCCACAGGTAAATGTCAGGTCTTCCAATTTGATCCAACAGGGACCAGGTGTAAGCGACATCAACGCGAGGTTTGGCAGGGAGAGAGCGGAAGAGGAGGTTTGTGAGTAAGAAAGAGTCGTGTGAGAGGCCACAAGTGATGACACGAGAGTGAATTCGCTTGAGATTTTTCAGTTTCGGTGAGGACCGCCGTTGCTGTTGCAACAAGAGAGAGGCTAGTGTTTCACGTAGGTTGGGACCGGTTAATTTGCCTGAGATGGTTGCAGTTGTAGGCATCTACTTTGGGCCAAACCAGCAGCTTCCTACCCGCCTTACATAGTTTGGGAAAGACTCCGAGCAATAGGCCACAGCCCTCCCACGTAGCTGCAGTTGACGGATAGGTAGTAAGTAATGATGCTAAAAATATGTCGTAAAGCTGGGTCATCGAAGGTTTATGACGAGAATTTCACCAGTACTGCGACAAAAATCTAACTGTTTAGCATTACTAGTAAAATGCATAATTAACATGCGACAAAGTAAAATTATGATATATAACTGTCATAACAATATGTGTTCTCTAGTCCATGATAATTAATTTCCTATGGTTAAAATATACATGATAATTTATCTAAGTCAAAAGTGCAAGTTGACATTGAGATGTACATGCATAATGGTTGCTCTAAACACGTTATGAATCCATCTAAAGAATGTTAATAGTCTCCCAACTACCTTCATCTCGCACAACTTCTATAGCATGTAAAAGTGTGCACGTCGATTTGATGTCAATGATGGCCTATTTCCTTATCATCGTCTTACCCACAATTCTTTTAAAGAAAAAACAATTACGTTATTAAATGAGGAGTAGCTGGGCGAAGTAGTTAAGCTGCCCGATTCTTTTTATAGAGGAAGGGCTTTATAACCGTATTCTAATTTTAACTCAATGCATTTAGTTGAAATTAAAAGGTTTAAAGTTTGACGATCAACAAATTACTATTCATCTTTGCGCCAACATGCATATACTCATGGTCTTTCTACCTTCGCTTTTAAACATTTTTTTACTCGTTTCTGGTATTTTCTTCTATTCTATAATTTAACTTGACGAGCAGAATAGTTATCGTGAATGCGTCACAATTGTCCTTGGTCACCTTATGCATAGCACACATTTTATATTTAATTTAAAAAAATGTTATTATAAAAATACTATCTAACACATTTACTCTTTAGGAATCCCTACAATGAAGTTTAGTAACTTCTAACCTACGTAACATAAAAAAAAAATGCTATCTATTTGCAAATAAACGACCACTTTCTAGAATTAATTTTGTGATTACGGATTGCCTTGTTAAACGCATAAGGATTATGCATTGCAGACTAAATAACAATTATGCTTTCAATCCCATTACTTGTAATCTTTTGTCGCCTAGGATCCTATAGTCATTAATTTTTACCGTTCATGTCACATGTTACCTACAAGTGATATATCATGTACTCCCTTGCTGATATGTTGATAAGTCTAATGATGGTTATACAAAGATGCAATACCAGAAGACAAAGCATATAAGTCGAAAAAAACAATTAATTGTATTGTATCAATTTGATTCGTTCTCTTCTATTCTGGCAACATTAAAAGTGATATAAAAAAGAATTGCTATTATTTTAAAGCTGATTTTTTATTGCAAACACGTAAAATTGTCCATGATGTAGTATCCATTTAAAGATTAGCTAAACGGGTAATGGTAGTATACATAAAGATATATAAGAAGAGAAGTCATAATAACTTACTCCAGTCAAAGGTAGAACGTGTTATTTTCTTGTAGTGAAGGAAAAATGTGCTTGGCAATCAACATACTGTGGGATGCCTATGTAAAGGAAATGATAACCATCTCCATTTATTTTTACATTTAAGATTCAAGATTTTAGAGATGCAAAAGAAGTGAGTCACCCATAATTAGAAGGTTGTAATTTCTAATTAAGGGTGACTCCACAACATAATGGTCCACAAACATAATCTTTAGCCATAGCCACGGTCATTACTAAAAAAGAAGATGGCGAGATTACTCTATAACAATGGAAAAGGAAAAAAAAAAAAGGATGTTAAGTTGCTCAATTTTTTAAGTTTGGATTGGAGGATTACTAACATTTAAATGGCGAGACCTAAGTTATGCACAATTAATACAACATATATAGATTTATATAATGCGCCGCGAGCACATACATGCAAACTTACATCATATGTATTTAGACACACAAATATAATATTTGGTCTTAACCCAAATATAAAGCATGTCTAGTTTTTATTTTTATTTTTTTGGTTGAATTGTATTATCAAAACTTTAATTGCCAATGTAAAAAAGCTAAACTAATTATCCATAAAACAACATGAGAGTAAAGTTGATCTATCTTAAGAGAAAACCATTATAATCTAATGGTCATTTGAAAAGAGTTAATTACTCTACTTATGTTATAAGATGTTATGATCATCAAGGTCTTGCATATCCTAATCTATACAGAGCATCAGGTTGTGGATGACAATGAAAATACATATATGTTACTAGTGAAATTTTATGAGAAATGAGAGAGATATCTAGGTATTAATTGTACCATTTATGGGTAGTGAAAAAAATTGATTTGTTATAAGAATCCAGATTCAAGGCATGTTAATAATGTATTGAATGGCAAAAGAGTGACTTTTAAATATCAGAAGGGTATTATGGCCCAAAAGATAATTTCAAGGACACTTCTATACGTAGTATAGATACGATGGTACCATTTCTTCTTTTCCTTGAAGGAAATGCAAATCAGTGCCCAGCTAGAATTCAAAAAGAGCCTTTGACATGAGAGAAGTTAGCGCCTTACATATATATCGTGCCATTACCGACAAACATTAGCTGAATGTGTCGATATAAGTGCCCCCAGAAGTAAGAATGTTGATGACATGAAAGTTAGTTTGCATGCCCTAAGTCGTCTCCTTTCTCGTCATATAGGGAAGGCAATGCGAGCATACGAGGATTTTGCGTGGGGTGCGGGGGAGTGCGGTCAGTGGTGGAAGGCATTAAAGGTGTTGTGGCTTGGTGGGGGTTTTGGGCAATGTGAGGGGTGGCCGGGGGTGGGGTGGTCGGCGGTGGAAGGCTTTGAAGGCAACAAGGCTGGATGGGGAGGGGGTGGGGCACCGTGGGGGGTTTGTGTATGGCTGGGTGGGCAAAACCAATGGTGGGGTGTCTATGTGAGTGTCGTGCATGAGTCTGTGTTTGTCATGTCTTTGTGTGTCTGGGTAGGTGAGGAGTTAGGGGGTGTGGGTGGGTGTGTGTCTTTTCGCCCAATATGGTCACAGCACTTGCCGAATTTGGATTCTGAATCAAGCAGTTGCCGGATATGAGTTTTGACCATGTCGCTGATCACGGCTACACAAGGCGTTATCGGCTGGGTAGCGACAGGATAAAGGTTTATTTGGATTTTAGTTATTTTCGCAAGCTGCTCGCATATCTGCCCAACTACTGGAGGGGCCAAGTGAAGAAGCCTCGCAGATGTAGGCCCGGAAGGCTAGAATAGCTGATTACTTGCCTGAGAATTTTATGGTGCTTATAGATTGCAATTGTGTTCAAATATAGTGAAATCCGCAAGTGCATAGGGGTACTAAACTTGTAATCAGGAAACAACAACCAATCACTTGTTCGTGAAAGTGCTCGACAGATTATAATTTGCTTTGCTCAAATTTGTAGTAATGTTAAGTAACTTATATGATGACTAACTTTTAGGATTGGATGTTGACCATGAGTTGTCATCTTGTTATTGCAGAATAATGAGCTTCCGACTTTGATACTATCAAGTAAATTTGTTGTAAGATGAAAGGCTAAAAAGTACTTGCAACCCGTGGGGAGGATTTGTTGATTTATTGTGTGTGCATATTGTCTTTGAGATCTTTAGCGGAGCAGCAGCTTCTTGTAAGTTGTAGGCTCTTTACCTGCCACTTTTTTCCTTATGAAGAATTTCATGCTAAACATTTCACCAAAAGTTTCAGATGCTACTCACTATTTGAGTTTCTCCACTCTTCCCATGTCTTACATTTCTTTCTTTTTTCCACGTTCTTGGTGGATCATTGGTGTTGGAAGCAACAAAAGAAATTACTCCCTATGGCTTTGATTACGGAGAGATTAATGTTTCACTAAAGCCATGCTAAGAAAGTCAGGGTTGCTATGCTGATCCCAATAGTGGGTAGGTCACTGGTTTGTGAGGTTTGCAACAATTTTGTTATTTGTGAAAGTTCGACTTTTGAAAATCAGGATTTGTTACATATTGTTTGGGAGATACCAGATTGTGTTGAATTAGTATCAAGCATGGCAACGTGGACCAAAATAATGTCTAAAGTAGCTAAATGGGTTCCCAAGGAGTATAATTGACATAACAATTGTGCATGCTTATGTTACGACATAAAGGAATTAGATTGTAGGAAAAGTAAATAAGGTAGGATATTGGTTGTGTTCTTAATGACATAACTATAATTTCTGACAATTATCGCTTCATGGCACTGAGACTGCAGTATGAAAACAACATTATTCACATGTAAGCAAAAGACCGATGATTCTGCATTTCTACCTACATGTAACGCTGATAGTGTTTAAGTCGGTGTTTGCACTAGAGAACAGCAAATGTCAAGTACTGCACTCCATGAATTCCTGTAAGTTAACGGAAAATCTACTGCTAAATTTAGTATTAGAAGTTGAACAACTAGCCACCAGTTCACCAAGTAAAAATCAAGTTGTTAACCTGTCCCACCTTTACCATCATTACTTATCTTATTTACAAATGAAAAGGAAATCCTACTAACCAAAAGTAATAGCTAAAAAAAGAATGACTAAATAACCGATCTCCTCTAAGTAGTTCCCAAATATGATAAACTTGGAGCTTCAATGCTTGCACAACACTCTCCACGTGATGTTCCTCCATTGAGTTCTTCTGGGGTAGCAAAATTAGACATTTCTTTTTTTAAAACAAAAGTTATTAAAAAATTTAGAATACCTATGGATTCATATTGCAAGAGTTAAGCAAAGCCATGAAACTGTTATAATCTGACTCAAAAGTGGCGTGACATTGATATTACCAACAAAGGTATGAAGTCATGGTGAAAGTTGTTTCACGTTGGCTCGGAATATATATATATATATATATATATATATATATATATATATATATATATATATATATATATATATAGGGAGCTGATCCATTGCTCGCGCTAGCAAATGGAGTTAAGTTGCAAGCGCGATCTGACCGTCCATCCTGAAAAATGGACGGCCCAGATCGCGCCCTTTTCGAATATTGTCAGTCGTCCGTGACACTATGTCGCGGACGGACTTTTTTACCTTTTTGCCCCTCCGCCCTGTCCGCTAAACTATATCGCGGACGGACTTTTTTTTTAGTTTTTTTTAAGCCCGTCCGCTACATTATGTAGCGGACAAATTTTTTGACAAAAATGACAGTCTGTTACGTCCGCTACATTATGTAGCGGACAAGTTTTCAGTCCATTTTTCTCATTCTTCCATTAATTTTCCTGACATCTCTATCTCTCTTTATCATCAATTTATGACTCTTTCTTCTTACTCTGTCTCTCTCCTTCCCCTCTCTTTTCTCTGCCTCACCGACTCGAGCTTCAGCGACTCGAGCTGCTTGAACCGGCGCCAGAGACGAGCCGGCGTCACCGTGTAGCACAACAAGATTCCGGCATCATCGACTCGCGTTCCGCTCCTCCATTCACCGGAGAGCAACAACCACGCTGCGGAGCTGAACGGAAAAAAGAAATTCAGTAGAAGAGGAGTCAAAGAGACGGAGGACCGAATTCCCAAAGGTATAGCACCGCCGCCCCCGTCATCTCAGATGGCACCAGTGACGCTGCTCTCTCTGCATGCCGCCGTCGCCTCTAAAACGAGAAGACAGATAGATTTTCTTCAGATTTCTTCCAACTAATTCAAAGCAATTCTCCAGATTTTCGTCAAACTTCTTTTTTTTTTTCATCTTTTCTTCTAATTTAATTGGAGTTAGATACAGATCTTGGATGTTGATGGTTGTGGGCGGCAGAGGTTCGGATGGTGGGTGTTGGGGGCGACAGTGGTGGTGGTGGTTGGGGTTTCTTCTTCCTCTCCTTCTATGGTGATGGGTTGATTTGAGGCAGCGGTTGCTTGATCGGTCGTGGCGGCAATTTTCTATTTCATGGTGGTGGTGGGTTTTTTGACTATTATTTCTACATGGGATGATGTTGGGCGGCGATGGTGGTGGTCTGAACGGATTTGTGGGCATCAGCAACATTGGATTTATTTTGGTTTGTCTGATTCCATGGTAGTTGAATTGAAACTAAAAAAGAACATAACAGAAGAAATAACATAAAAAAACATACAAATTCCATGTTAGTTTAAATTTGGGAGAACATCCAAACACATATAGAACACTCAAGAAGACAGAGCAAAGTCAATCCCTTTCGTCCACTACTGAAAACTTGTCCGCTACATAATGTAGCGGATGTAACAGACTGTCATTTTTGTCAAAAAATTTGTCCGCTACATAATGTAGCGGACGGGCTTAAAAAAAACTAAAAAAAAAGTCCGTCCGCGATATAGTTTAGCGGACAGGGCGGAGGGGCAAAAAGGTAAAAAAGTCCGTCCGCGACATAGTGTCGCGGACGACTGACAGTATTCGAAAAGGGCGCGATCTGGGCCGTCCATTTTTCAGGATGGACGGTCAGATCGCGCTTGCAACTTAACTCCATTTGCTAGCGCTATCAATGGATCAGCTCCCATATATATATATATATATATATTAACAGCAAAAAGTATAATAGTTACCATCAGTTTCCCTTGAAGGAAGTTAGCAAGTTGCTCCTTTAGGTGGCTTTCTTTTTTGTGCCTTCTCAAGTGCCACTTCATTGCCACCGGCACTCAAACTCATGACAGCAATACCTCTTCACATCAATTTGTTGAGACGTAATGTCTTTGTTTCTTTGGGACATATTCAGTGGAGTCAAGTGATGAACTTTGTCATCCCTTGCAATATCTTGGTCGCACATTTTGTCCATCTTTTCAACACATTGCTTTTGGATTCTTTTGGCTTTAATACAAACGATTAATACTCTTAAAGCATGATGACACAACAACCCTTTTGACTCAAACAATTGGTAAGAACAACTTATCTCGCTTCCAATTGAGTTAAAGAAGAGCTTATGCTCTCTTTTACCACCTTCGCATGTTAACAAATAATGACTAATTGTCCCACCTCGGCTCGTATCTAGAACATGTTCCGAAAAACTTTGAACAAATTCATGTTGAATCATTCAAAAAAAATGGGGAATGTGTGTGTGTACACGGATGATGCATGGTTCAAAACTCCACACCACTTCACAACTACTTTTGGCTTACCACTTGCAGAATCAAAATCACCTTCCAATTATTTCTCACGCATTTTGATTGCATTTTCTCATAGTAATCAACAAATTCAATCAAGTCATTCTCTTGCTTGCCATGTCTTGAATTATTTGTGCTCTCATTTCTTTGAGTTGACCTTATATCAGCAAAAAACATATCCTTACTAAAGATGCCATATCATTTGAAACATGATTCATATAACTTGCGAATCCAACTATTTTCTCTGAATTTATACTTATCAGTTGTCCCTTTCTAGGTAGAATCAAACTCTTCCACAGTTTCACAATCGTACAAAATCTTATGAAAGACACTCTTGAACTCAGGCTTTCCATATAACTTGACAAGATTTTGAGCTGCATTTTTAGCAATATGCCACTTGCACATATGATATGACGCGTGTTAAGGAATACCTTACTAATTGCATTTGCCATAGAATGGTCTTAATCCATGAAAATGGTCTTTGGAGCCTTATCCCCATGGCCTCTATATATGATTGAAACAACCAAACAAAAGAAGCAGTGGTCTCATCCAACAATTTCTACAATAATGATTTACACCGACGAATGGAACACAAATCATATTGTATTTATTTGTGCAATATGTTGCGCCAAAAATTACTACATTACCATAAGATTCATATTTTAACTTCGACATCCCATCGCATTGAAAAATATGTGTTAGCCAATTTACGTTATGTAATCGCACTATGTGAAACAAGATGGGATTTTTTCATGTAATTGTTAAAATGGTTCAAAAGACATTGAGCATCTCCAGAACTAAGTATTTAGACATTTCTGATTGCAAGTAGTTCTAAATATACAACTAACATTTCTAATTCCTATGTATCAATTGTCATGAACCCAAATGACTTAGTTGCTCCCACACTAACCATTTTGAAACTGTACAGCACACCCTTCACCCCTTTTGTTTCTCTTGTATAGGATCTAATCCAAGGTCTTTTATGTTCACCGGGACAAATAAGAGGTTCTAGATAGGTTAAACTTGATAACTGCTCGTATACCATTTCTAATTTTCAACTTAATATACGAATCACAGCCACACCAAATTTCTATCTGCTCGACCTTTCTTTCCTCATGAGGAGGAAGATAAGGTGAATGTCCCTGACGTGAACCAAAAAAATTACATCATCATAGCTCCTGACTTTTCCCATGAATATACTTTTGACCTCTTCCAATGCCAAAACCTTTGCTGATGGCATATGCATTTTATGTATCAAAAGCTTCATCTTCACTATTATACATCATCCGCAATTTGAACTCAAAATCATCACCAACCGATGAACAAACGTGGATATATAATCGTCAATAGCACTAATATCTACACATTAAAAGGGAACAAAATTCATAGGTCAACCAAAAAAATTTCAATCCATGCATCAACCAATTTTCTAAGGTGTTTGGATATTGTGTCACTTAAAAGTACCAAGATTAAACAAAAAGATACGGAACTTACCCTTACTAGCAGCCAGCTTCTTCCCCTTTGTTACTATTCACATTGGAAGTGTGTAGCAAATATTTTCTTCGGGTAACAATCTACAAACAAATCAAGCATATTATATAAATATGTTATCATGTCTATTGTTATAACTCATAATTAATGAGTGCCAGGCGTATTTTGGTTCATTAGTTCACCACAAAAAAATAGATATGTGATTATGTGTATGTATCTCAAATCAACAAAAGTACGTCCTTCTGCATAGCCAAATATATAGAATGGTCACAACATAAAGCTTTCCATGTGAAAAAGGACAAATTTGATAAATGACTGCGCAACACCATAACTATGTAGTATGAAAACTGCCAAATTATAGTGTCATGTGTAGTACACGATCAGGGTTATAACTTTATTCCGTTAATTAAATTTTTATTTCAAACTAGACAACTTACTTTTCTTTTTCACAGCTATTAGCATCAGTGTAGCAACAAACAAAGATGAACAAACGAAATATTACTTACGATATCTCGATGTTTGCTATGAAACTTGACAATAGAAATCAGTTGGGGTTCTTAAGTCTTGTTGGTTTGGACAACTAAAATTTCAAGGTCTACAATTTTCTATGTCCAACACTGGATGTTTCTCATGTTATTTCAAGCTTGAACCCTAACAAACATGTCATGCCCTACAAGCCAACCCCCCAGCATAACTAGCTCTGCTTGTCCATCTCCCCAAGTCTGGAATATGATATATATATATATATATATATATATATATATATATATATATATATGTACATATATATATATATAGAGAAAGAGAGAGAGACTTACAATTGGATAAAACTAGTTGCAATGTGATAAGAGCACTGTCTTTTACTCAACAACCCCTACCAAAAACTGTACGTAAGCACGCACGCACGCACCCGCACGCACGCGCACACTCACTTGCAATAAAGTTAGCGTCCACAGAAGTTATCTATGGCTGGCAACTCCAACTTACCAATTGTGCTATCAAAAGTGTGTGAGCCTAAACATTGGCGGGATCAGCAATACCCATTTTTGACTTGACTTGTCTACCAAGAATGCAAAGTTGGAACGTTACTTGGATTGTATCATACCAACATCGTCGTTAAGATTATTAATTATGCATCCTATAATTGTTCCATGTATGGTTTGATCTTTTTATGCAAAAGCAAGTCGATTTCAGGCTCGTTGATTGTTTGAGTTTGACTTGACTAGCTCAAGAAAGCATAGTTTGCTAGTGTTGCACTACCAATCTTTGAGGTGCGATTTAGTAGTTCGTGTACTGCTGATTTGGTGAGCCCAGCATGGTCCTAGATGAATGTCTGCAAACTCATAGTGGGGCCAACACATGAGCTTCCTATCTACTCACAAGGCACTCTTTTTACTTTTTCACTAATTCTTCGAGCATTTTGTTGTTCAAAGGAGAAGTTAATAATTAAATTTTTATAAGCTTATGTGTTCTACTTCAAGATATAAATAAAGTCTAAATTGTTATGAAATTGTCTGCTGTAGATTAAATTTGCATTGATGATTCGTGTCATCTAACGTCGCAAAAAATCTATGTTACTAAATTTGGATTTACCTTCTATTTGATGTTGTGACGATAACAATGATGGATGTTTTCTTATTGCATCCTTAAAATAAACTCTATGCCCTGCCGGTTGATTCCTTACAATCTTGATGAGTTCTAATGTATTGCAATTGTTGACCATGCCAACTAATATACTCCATATTAGAATGGAAAGCCATCTCATTAATTCTCCATTAGGATGGTGCTCATCACAATGGGCAAGAAATGTAAAAGGTTTGGACTTCTGTGTAGGCTTGTTGAACACGGCGATGTACAATTTGGGTGGCAATCCAATAATAATCATAAATCATCGAAAAAAACTTTTGAATTTGTTGGAGTCTGATAGAATCTTTGAATATGGGTACCTAAAGTATGGATATTGCTTCAAACCTATCGAAATTATATTGAATATATGGAAACTTTTTGACCGACTGACGTCACATTATCCTAACGGTATTCATTGGTTTGATATCGTATCCTCCACTGTAATAAGTTGTTTACTTTTGTTGGTAATTAGATTAATTGATTAAAATTATTGCATTCATTGCGTGATCTTAAGGATGTTTGGAATACTTTTGCTCAGTAGCAAACTCACTAATCACCGAGTCCTTGCAAACATTCACGTAATAATTTATTCATTAATTCTTAAAAATAATATTCAGTTAACGGATGGATATAGTTATGTGTTCCCCTATTTGAGTGCCTAGTGGCATATTGCATTAGAATTTTTGTTGCCAATTTGAGGTTACATGCGGCAATTGGCTTGACTGCAATGGATATAAAAGAATCTTTTAAGGCTGGGTGGGGATTATACTTTATGCTATATAATAGGCGGCTTATCCAAGCACCATTGGGCTTGTGCTCCTAGTTGCGTTGAGCTTAAGTTTATGTCGGCCAGTACATATATTAAGTAGTATGCTAAGTGTTGCCTTCTCTCCATGTACAGATAGTAGAACCCATGGGACAATGCAAACTTGCAATAAAGTTAGCGTCCACAGAAGTTATCTATGGCTAGCAACACCAACTTACCAATTGTGCAATCAAAAGTGTGTGAGCCTAAACATTGGCGGGATCTGAAATACCCATTTTTGACTTGTCTTGTCTACCAAGAATGCAAAGTTGGAACGTTACTTGGATTGTATCGTACCAACATCGTCGTTAAGATTATTTATTATATATCCTAAAATTGTTCCACGTATGGTTTGATCTTCTTATGCAAAAGCAAGTCGATTTCAGGCTTGCTGATTGTTTGAATTTGACTTGACTAGCTCAAGAAAGCATAGTTTGCAAGTGTTGCACTACCAATCTTTGAGGTGCGATTTTGTAGGTCGTGTACTGCTGATCTGGTGAGCCCAGCATGGTCCTGGATGAATGTCTGCAAACTCATAGTGGGGCCAACACATGAGCTTCCTATCTACTCACAAGGCACTCTTTTTACTTTTTCACTAATTCTTCAAGCATTATGTTGTCAAAAGGAGAAGTTAAAAATATAAAAATTAATAAGCTTATGTGTTCTACTTCAAGATATAAATAAAGTCTAAAGTGTTATGAAATTGTGTGCTGCAGATCAAATTTGCATTGATGATTCGTGTCATCTAACGTCCGCAAAAAATCTATGTTACTAAATTTGGATTTACCTTCTATTTGATGTCGTGACGATAACAATGATGGATGTTTTCTTATTGCATCCTTTAACATAAACTCTATGCCCTGCCGGTGATTCCTTACAATCTTGATGAGTTCTAATGTATTGCAATTGTTGATCATGCCAACTAATATACTCCATATTAGAATGGAAAGCCATCTCATTAATTCTCCATTGGGATGGTGATCATCACGATGGGTAAGAAATGTACAAGTTTGATTTGCACAATAGATGAAATAGACATTTATGTCTAAAGCATGAGCTATATGGCCTAGAGATTGCCTCTTTTTTTTATTTATGAAGAATCGATTTTATTAGGATGGACAAATCAATCGGGTACATCTTTTAGAAGGCTAGGCACTATAAACACGGTGCCACATTGCTCCAGTATCTAGTGCCATTGAGAAAATAGCGCTTCTCTTGCAGACAAATGAGCAACATCAACTTTCTTAACCTGTAAGATTTGAACCTCTCGGAAAAAAGATGTCTTTTTTTTAGTTTTATCTACAATGTGATCAACCTTTGAGAAATTAGCCTCTGTACCCTTCAGTGGAGATATAAATTTCAGCGGCATCACCTACTATGCGGTCTTTGGCATTCCAGTTGTTGAGCCAACTTAATATCATCAAAAGCAGCAAAAGCCTCAGCCATAGGTGGACAAGTCAGGTGTTCACTCTATTTGATAGACCTATTGTGACAGCCCCCAACCCAAGTGACGTCACCGGAGATGGGATGTCAATCATGTCAACGTCACAACCTTAAATACAACACAGAGCAACTACAATCTTAAGATCATAAAGCAACTTCGCAACACGTCATTACAAAAATTTTCCTAGATAGTACACATCGTATTGCAGCAAAAACCACATAACATAACACAACTTAATATTTACCCAAATTATACATCATCGCGGCGATATATATTTCCTCACAGGACCTCAGCATAATTTCTCTTTACCTTTACCTGAGGTCTCTCCTTGTTCAAACCTAGTACCTAAAAAACACATAAGATGAGGAATGAGTGCAAGTCGCCCAGTAAGGATAATACGAGGAGTACAACGTACAACCTTTTCGAAATTATTGGAGAATCGATCATGAATTTTCAACGAAGGAAATGGATTTAAGGATGCCAAAACGAACATTTACAACCATCTTGCTGCATCACCTTTGTTCAGACTGAGGGCTCAAGCCAAACAGAACATCATCAGTGGACAAACTCATGGACTATGCAAGTGCAATGCAAAAGAAAACACTAAAGCAAATAATCATCATGAGAATAACAAGACAATAAATTCAGCAACATCAAATAAAATCAACTACAATGCACGCTTGACTCGACAAGACGCGACAGACTCTAGCGTGCTTCATCTTCTTTTTGTCAGTTACTTTCTTTTTCACTGACCGCTAGTTACTTCACTTCACTGGCCCTCTACTTAATGATGCCCCTTCATACGGGAAACGCATCTCAGTCTTGTCTAGATTAGGGGACGATTTTCATCAAAGGAGTGGACTTAGAGAGTCTTTTTTATCATAAGTCCTCAACAACGCTTTCAGGCTCATAATCCGGCGGACTAAGGGAATCCACTCTTCCTTAAGTCCTCAACAGCACAGGTCAACAAGAAGTACCGGGTCATAAGATCTGTGATAATGTGTCTTGGATAAAAAAAACCCGGAATGTGTCGGAATCCCACATCAGTTATTCAAAGAAGGTTACAACTTAGTCCTAAGTATATGTCTTGTCCCACGTTGATTATTTAGAGAAAGTCACTACTTATCTTTAAGTATATATATGTTGGCTTGTATAGTATTTTAAGGACAAGAGAGAAGAGTCATTATTTGAGAGGGGTTGTTGAGAGACAAAGATCAGTAATCTCCATAACCAGACATAGTGAAATCGTTGCTACCAGCATGGAATAGGCTTTTTGTCGAACCACGTAAATCTTGTGTCTTGTGTGCCTCCATTTTCTATTATTATTTTCGATTCTCTTATTCATTACTTGGTGCCAAATATAGTATATTTCTTTACAAGATCAACCGATATTCTAACATAAATATAGGAGTTCAACACAAGCATCATCAATATGGTATGCCAAGCAAAACAACGGATACCATAACGGAAGCGCACTATCCTTACCTGTTGGCTTTATAGCCGATGAACTACTCGCTTCTGGATTTTCTCAGTAATGGAATCACTTATCAAATAAAATCTTTCTTATTAGACAACCCTAAAATACAAAAACATACCTAACCTTACCTTCCTCCTCCCTTGCCGCTTTTTTGTTTCCAACTTATTACGGCTAATCCGTTAACCGGATTTGCCCTAACCCATAAGGTGCATCAACCGCACTACCGTCCTTCTTGTACCTCTCTAAACTCAATTTTCTCATTCCGTATACTTCTTACTGCTTAATCAAGTTTCTACAAGATTCGTCACGGGTATGAAAACTACCAAAACACCCCTAGCCATAGGTAAAATTACCTAAACACCCCCTGCCAACTTTTGCACCAGTAAACATTCCCAATTGGCTCAAAATACATTTTTAAAATAATGTAAACTGATTTTTGTTTTGAAAAATCATTTGGTAAAATTTTTGCTTGGGAATCCCATCAGGATAACCAGACCGAGTGTTAGGCAATCAATTTTTTTAAAAATACCAATCAAACTCCAAATATTATGAAATTTTACTGAAGTGTCTCAGCTGTATGAAGTCTCAGTAAAATTTTTAAATTAAATTACATTCATTTGGTATTTTAAAATTTTTAAAACCCTATTTTAAGGATAAATAGATTTAACATCGTTAGAAAACTCAAAAAAATCCCACAATTTTACAGTACGTAGATCTTTTTAAAAAAAATAGGAGTTTTGCTTTTGTGCTTGGCCAAATTCTGGCTTACAACTATGTTTCAAAAATAATGCTTGAAATCAATTAGAGAATAAGACTTTTAGCTACATTTTCATCACTTCCCACACTCCAAGCTGCATTCTTCAGGTCTGCATGCCCAGAAGAATTTCTCTTTCTTCACTTATACATGCATATTATGCTAATTTATCTCATTAGCTATTTAATTCCACTTCAAATCCCTTTTAAACCACTTTAATTTCACTTTGTTTTCACCTATGTAACTCCATAACTACATTTAACATGGATCCTATCACAACATAATCATTTCAGCCTTAATTTCCATCAAGAACACATATCAAAATACCAAGAACACACTTACTCAAAGCTAATTTTTACCCCAATTTGAAGACCCGTAACTTCTTCCATTCCTGACAAAAATGCCTTTTGTTTGTTTCAATCTCTTCTTTCTCTCCCTTCTATGACTTCTCTATTTTGCCTTTCACGAAATGCTTCCTGGATTTTCCCCAAATTCTCCCTCAATCAACAACTTCGCACACTGCAAGCTAAATTTTTCCTGACTTTGGTGGTCCATAACTTCTTCGATTCTCCAAATCGAGCTCTATTTCTTGAGTTTTCTTCCTCGCTCTTTTCTCTACGACTTCTCAGTTGAGAGTATCTCGAGATTCCTTCTGAATTTTCTGTAATTCTTGCTCAAACAACTGTCCAGGATAAGCCTTTCTCATGCCACCTCACCCTTCACTTAACTCTACATGCAAACACTCCACCTCTTGAAAACATGAGGTGTCATTCCCCTCTTGTTTGTGGCTGCCTTTGACAGCCACGAAATCAGACCAGTTTTTTTTTTTTAAACAACAACAAGGATATTACACCCATAATGAAAGAACATGTCGAGTCTCGAACTACTGCTTCGAATCCTATTGCATGAGCTTCCTTGAATACTGCACCATCAAAATTCAGCTTAAGCCGCCCATGGCTGGGGGGTTGCCAACGTCCATGAACTTCCCTTTGTCTATGGAACTTCATCACAACCCGAGTAGCTTGATTTTTTTCCTTGTAGTAGTAGACTAGTGATTATAGTCATATAGTATCCTTCTCAAGACCTATGTACTTAATCATTTCTATTTTTCCAAATTCACCAGTAAATAATTATAAACAACTCAAACTCCTCTCTTAGCAGTGCTTCATGCATATCTATCATCCACCACATTAAAGAGGTTGCTTGTGCAAAGTTGCCTTAATGTTGCAGATTACATAATACAAGCCTTCACCTTGCAAAGTACAGTCCCTCAGGACGTGCATGAGGGTCTTTGCCTCCTTACGGCAAAATATACAAGAGTGTCAGTAGCAATATGTTTACACTTCAGGTTGTGGCCTACTGGCAATGATCTGTGCAAACTCGCCAAGTCAAGATTTTTACTTTGTTCAGAATGTTGCATTTCCACAAGAAATTCCAAGAGCAATATTCACCTGTGCTTGTACCTGTGTTGTCTCTCCCCTTGCTGATGTGGACATTTTGTCCAATCACTACTCAGCAGGCACTTTTTACGGAGAAGAGGCCTTTGGGATTGTAGTGCCAAACCAGCTTCTCTCATTGTGCATTGAACTGAGAGGAAGGGATTTAATAATTTCTGCTTGGTTCTACCGTAATATTGAAGCAATTGATCATGCCACGTTCCAGTTCTTGGCTCAATGAGTTCTGAGACTGTCCCATTTTCATATAACTGCTTGACAGGAGATTTTATCTTATATAATGTTATCGTTCAAATCTATCTGTCTGTCCATATCTTGACTTGGGAGCCATTCCCAATGCGCCACCAGATACTTCTTCAACCACCTTAATGTCCACCGCAATACTGTTTCTTGTATATGAAGTATTGCTACCATATCTATAGTTAAAAGTATTGCCATTAGGAAAGTTCTTGGCACTTAGTACTTTATACACCAATGAGGTCTATTCGTAATCAGTCTCCATACTTGTTTAGATAGCATGGATAGATTAAGTGCTTTTAAATCAAAGAACCCCGTGCCATCGTGATCCTTACTCGTGCACATTTTCTCCTAACTTACTCAATGCACCTTCTTCCAACCATTTTCTTGTCCCGCAACAAAAGTTGCTAGTCATCGCCCTTAACTCGTCACATGGAATTCTAAAACAGCCCATAGAGTATGTATGGATCGACTGAACAACTCTTTGATTAAGACTTCTTTCCCTGCTCTCGACAATAACTTCTCAGACCAACCCTCAATTTTATTACTGACTCTATTTTGAATTGCTTTGAAGACTTCCTTCTTTGAGCAACCAATTACAGAAGGTAGGCCAAGGTACTTGCTATGCGAGTCTACCACCTTAACTCCCTCAAGATTACCCAGTTCACTACGAAGAGCTAGATCTGCATTTTTCTAAGGGAGACAGCCGACTTCTAGAAGTTGATTTTTTGCCCCGAAGTTCGTTCATTAACTCTTAGTAGCCTCTTAATCTCAGCACATTCCTCCTTGTTTGCGGTGAAAAGAAGCAAAATATCATCTGCAAAGAATAAAGTGTGTGGCCTTATGGCTTTCTTTGCTTGCTTTTACTCCACAAATCTTTCCTTCCAGACTAGCTTGCTAAGCAAATCTGGTAGACTTTCTGCACAGAAAATGAACAAATAAGGAGACAGGGGATCTCCTCGACGTTGATCCCTCTCAGGAAAAAGAAACCTTGCTGCTCACCATTCATTTATATAGAATATGACATAATGCTCAGGCAAGTATTTATGAGAGTTAATCAGCGGTCAATGAAACCTAACTTCTTGAGAACACTCAAGGCAAAACACCATGCAACATGATCACAAGTCTTGCTCATATCAAGCTTGAGTGTAGCACTGCCTAACTTCCCCCAAGCTTTACCTTTTCTCAATCTTTTTGGTTGAAATTTACATCCAACATTGAGAAAACAAGTTTAAGTGGTTGGGCAGTGACATGACGTTGAACGAAGGTCATATTATAGACTAAGGCAAGTTTGATACTGTTTTTCAATGCCATTTTTCCAAGAAATATCTTGGTTCCTTAGTGTTTGGATTGTAAAGTGGATCTGTATAGGCTAGTCCACATATCATTTCTGAGTTGTTGAGAACTGCTAACAACGGAAGCCGGGATATGATCTTATTTTGATGTACCTGGTAGTTCCCAGGTTTGATATCCAAGCAAGCTATTGGCCATTCAATGAATATCTGATCGAATGTAATGCAGAGCATGAAAAGGCATGATCTGGTTTCGATTCCAAGGAATAAAAGACCCAAGATGTCCCTTAGAGGCAACTAAAGATTGACCAGTTTTGATTTCGCGGGGGAGTTTGTTCAGAAAAAGTTGGCACAAACAGAGCTGGAATTCGTGGGTGAACCGAAGTTTCCAGAGACAGTTCTCATTTTTAGATCGAATGACCTATTGAGAATCGGGTTCTGATTTATCTTCTATTCTAATTTGCGTGGTTTTTTGCTCATAGAGTAGCTAATATGCCGTTTACACCGTGAAGTGGCCCAAGGGGTTGGGAGTCCGTATCAACCCATCTTTCTTTTAGAGATGAATACTTGTATTGGCTGTGCATAAACTGATTGAGGAGGCTATGCGATCTGGCGGTGTTCTTGAAGCAATGAGACCCGGTAACCAACAATATGATTATAAACCAGGTTTACCCAATAAATTACTTTGAATCTTTCCACCAAGCCATCAGAAATTTTAAGAACGGTAAAATCTCATAGTTTGCAACATACATACCTGTATACCTCATTGCACATTCTCATTACTGCTCCCAAAACATAGAGAAATGAAATTCGCATCCCATCCATAGCAGGAGAATTAGCAAGGTCGACTTGGTACGAACAAAGCAGGAAAAGAAAGCATTGCAGATACCGTGGAGCCTACGCAGAATCATATGGCTACGAGCCGTAATTCTTCTTCTCTGGCAGTCTGGCACCTTGACATTTTAGAAGTCCAGCAGTCCCTTCTGCTAATTCTAGCAATTCATCTCTATGTTATGTGACAACTGGACGTCATAAAATACTATCGGATTCATAACATCTCGAAGTACAGCTATGCAAGAAAGGAGTCCGTATTGCCCATATACCATCTTTCCCTACTTTTCTGTGTGCTCTTAAATTGCAGCTCTTGAGATTCAGATACCATACTTTCTCTGTAATGGGCAAACTAGAAAGAAACTGTTTCTTGGAGCTGAATAGTAATAAAGAGAGGTTGTACTAGTATGTCCTACGGTTACAGATAATGCTATGGGTCTATCTACTGCTGCTTTGAACCGGCTGTGACGGACATCTGTCCTCAGCTTGGGTGTCCAAGATCTTCCGCAGCGAACGGTATTGGAGACGAACATTCTCTTCACTTCCAAGGATCTTGAGCAAGTACCTACAAGAATGCAAGGATAAGAATATTGGAAGTCCAATAAAAAAATTTTTTTGGGGGGATAAGTATTTATAATGTTGAGCAAAAAGGCGTCAACAAGGGGCACAACCATGCACACAAAGGGTATATAAACCAATGAGATATACAAGACTTAGGCAAGTCCATAAAAGCCAAAATATAACAGGACCTGTACACTCATGTTCAGACCACAAAAGTGAAGTGTTCAGAATCAAGGACTTGAACTTAGCTAAAGGAAGCTCGAGGCCACAAAAGCTCTTCTCTTGAACCAATAACATTGCATGAAAGAAAGAGAGAGATTTCACCTACCCAATTTCTTGATGAATTGTTTCCAAATCCATAGTATCTTTACACACGCAAAGACACACGCGCGCGTGAGTGTTTGATTGCACAGGAAGACTGACTGCAATTGTTTCAAGATAAAATTGCAGAGATTGGTTCAACACAACCACTTGGCTATATTAGGATATGCATCAACTTTGTATAGGGATTGGGCTTCGTTGACACAGTTCAAGGGTTTCAGAGGTCAATGGTGATAAATGTTCATGCTTGGCAGCGGATCATGGCAAAGAGAAGGGAGGGAAGTGGTGGCTTGTTCTTTAAAATATCATGGTGGTGGTTCAGGGGTGGTGGTGTGGCTTTGTGGGTCTCCATCGAGGAAAGAGGAGCTAATATGGGGCAGCGGCAGCGCTGCAACGGCGGTGGCTGGTAAAAGAAAGAGAAGCATTGATTTTAGCTTCCTAGGGATGAAGATGATGTGAGTTGATTTGGCCCTAGAACTTCGTGAGTAGCCAAAATAAACTCTCTTTTTGCATATGTATGCATTATCAATGTATAAAAATAGTACTGGCTAGAATATATGCAAAAATTTGAAGGGTAAACAAGTACTCCACTAAAACGAGTCAACCTCCTCTACCCGACAACACTAACGGGGCCAGAAATACAATTTCACAACAAGAAGGAAGGTCTATTTAATTAGACCAATAACTTGGGGAGGTCAATGTAACTAACCCTCAAAGTCTTTATTCTACTACACTTAACTCAAAAGAAGAGCAAGGAAGCACCATGATTCAATCCAACAAAACTATTTAATATATATCTGAGATGGAACCATGATTCAAATCCAGTGCAGCTGAACGCAGGAAAAAAAGTGTTGATAGAATGCTTCAGACCAATATATCTCCCTAAGACATTTGAACATAGCACAAGCATAATATTCAAAGCACAGAAGCTTAGGTCTAGACAACTGACCAGCCATTGAGGCACTGTGATGTGATGATTGCTTCTTTCCCTACAAACTTATCCGGTGTCCTCCTGTTTCCCTGTATAATTTAGTTTTCAAATTAGTATTTGCAGCAGGCTGGTAGAGTTGAAAGAGACACTTGCATTACGAAGACATAGAACTCACCTTAATAACGACCTTCTCATTCACTAAAAAGGGGTACTGTACCCCTCTGTGTGGCCCATTTTCAGCTGGAACATCTCCATTATCCTGAAGAAGCCATGGCCAATGTGCATTAGTCTCCTGAATTATGTCTAATTCTACCATCTCATTGAGCATAGTGTTCGCCGGACGCTTGAGAATTATTTTTCAATTTTCAAAGTCAAGGTTGAGAGATATCATCCCCTTATATATAAATATCTTGTTTCAACAAACATTCCTTATCAGTTCAGCCAAAAAAAGAAAACTTATTGGCTATTTGATGCAGTTGATTTTTAAACTTGATCAGTTAAAAAAATTATTTCAAACTCAATGACAAGTTCTTAGTACAGAATAATCAGTATGTTGCATACTAGTTTATGGCAAGAGGCCAAGCAAATTAATTTCCACTGCATTGGATGCTAAATTAACATCCTGTACAAAAAGTTACGAGTTCTTCTAAACATGATCGTCTGAGCATCACAAGCACTGAAGAAAGCATATTTTCCCCAAGAAAAAGGTTTACAACTTCCTTTTCGGGTGAGACACTATCTGACGATTCTTCGAAAGTACTTTGTATAGCTAACGTTTCATTTCAATGGCTTAGAAGGTATTTATATGTGCCTGCACTCTCAACAGATAATTCCGTTAACAACCATCACACGCAGCAGACCAATGTGCTTGCACTAATATTTCCTAGTGCATAAACATGGCTCAAGCTATTTAATAAGGCACTTAGTTGAGATATACCCGATGGTCACCCACTTCTTTCCTACGCTTACGGAGAGCTGAATTATGGAAGAGTCTCCGATCATCCTCTTGCCTTACAGCAGCAGCAGCAGCTCTGAGAGCTATGGACAAAATCAGGTATAAAAATTACGAAAAATAAAAGCGGACAAGCTACGAAAACAAAAGCAAGGCGGAGCAAAATCGCGTCCAAATAAATGCTGCATGAAGTACAGCCAATTGTGATTGAGGATATTTGGAGGGGGCGTGGAGGGAGAGAGGGAGGCAGAGAGAGAGAGAGGGAGAGAGAGAGAGGGGGGAAAGAGGAGAGAGAGAGAGAGAGAGAGAGAGAGAGAGAGAGATGTACCATGATTAGGGATTAAAGAACCAGTCTCAATTTCTGCATTGCATAGAGTACATCTTGACTGTGATGCAAACAATAATTTTCGTTATGGTTCTCAACTCCTTCCATCAAGAAGTAATAACTCAAATTACATAGCTACAGAAAGAATGAGCGCAATCTTTTCTGTAAGGGTGCCATTCTTTCACAAATCATTAAAAAAAAAGTCAATGAGAACATAAAAATATCTACATGAAGATTAACATATTCACAGATGGAGCATCCAACTAAGCCATCAATTTGGTCAAAGCATGAGAATGTTTGAATTCTCATGCCAATCCATTTAGGCTGTTCAATGGCATCTTCAACACCTGCCTATAGGATTTAGTATATTATACTCCGTTACAATTAATTAGAAAGGAAAGGGTACTTAGAACCCACTTATTCTACACTCGTATATGATGCAGTACAAGCATGGAGGGGGGCAAAATTGGGTAAAAAAAGTCAGAGGAACTGCAACAGTAAAATATATAGTGCAGGTTTATTGAGGTTATTGAAGCGTCTTCTGCCTAACCGAGAGGGAGAGATAACTCTTTGACGAAGGCGATCTGATGAAGAAGACAGATCTCTCACTTGATGAACAAGAGATGGAGGCTGACATGTGTATGGAAGAGGTTGATGATGGAGGTCTAGAGGGCAATGGATGGAAGGGATGAAAGCTGTTTTCCTTTTTATTTGATTTTAATGAATTATGCATCAACTTACTATATTGAGTAACTTGACTTCCATTTTGACTTTTGTTAAGTTATTTTATGATGTTGGAAAGTGCTCGAAACACACTCACACCCACACAAAACGGTGTTCACAGGTGTGCAAAATTCGGCTTTTCGGATTACCAAATGGTTTATTCCCATAGCTTTTAAAGTCCTCCTTTGCCGCTAAAGTTGCAAGCTGAACGCCCCGCTTCATTACTTTAAAAACTACTATTTCCTATATGAAAGTTCCTGTATCTCAAAAACTCAAACTTAACAATATCCAGGAGGAGCATATGACCATATTTCATGTAGCGTTCTTACAGCACTTCTACGTAACAAGTGCAGGATCATAAAATATTCCTACAAGACCAATAATCAATAATAAGCGTAATCATAAGGATCAAAAAGATGGTCTTTGTCAATCTAGAGTGGGATCACATGAACATATTTGGATGCAGCCAAGAAATAAATTACTACCTTTTCTATCTATATAGTTGTACCTATCCCAGCAACACTTGTGTTATTTACCCTTTGCACCCAATAGTAGCCAACACTGACATTTATAAAACCCCATTAATAACCCACAAAAGTACGGAGGTTAGTCTAGAGTAAAATCACATGAACATATTCGGATGCAACCGAGAAATAAATTACTAACATTTCTATCTATATAGTAGTACCTATCCCAGCAACACTTGCGTTATTTACCCTTTGCACCCAATAGTAGCCAACACTGACATTTATAAAACCCCATTAATAACCCACAGAAGTAAGGAGGTTAGTCTCATTTACCGTTTCTATGACTTTTCTTAGCATCAAGCCACCAAATGAATGTCCACATGAAATAAGCATAGCGTCTTCCAGGAATGCGCCACTAAAGTTTCATGTTATCAAAAGCGGTTAAAAGGAAAAAAAGCATAGTCAATACCTCTTCTATTATTTATCTTATACAGGAATAAAAACAAAGCAACGCCAATTTATGAAAAATAACGCCCGTTTTAACTAATGGCCAATAGCCGAACAGAAGACATTTATATCATAAGGTCAGCAACTAAAATTTTTACCCCCCAAATCCAGGAGAGTAGGCAAGAAAAAAAAACACTGCCATGTTTTCGAGCTCATGTGATGCTAACAAACGTTGACGAGGTTCAAGGACAGACAGCTACTCATACTACAAGAAACCTATCCTACAATGGGGATATTACCTATCGCAGCATACAAACAAGAAGATGCTAAGGCAAGTGCAAAGTTATCTCTAGCGCTACTTCAGGTGAACTTCTTGTCCTCTTAAAGTATGTAGTATCCCATATATACAGCAAATGGCTGCTGACGCTCCAATGATAAATCTTTCAACTTTCTATATACAACACGGTGTACTTGAAGTTTGCAAGATATAAACACCCTTTTAGTCTTTTTGATTTGTCAAATGGAGAAAAAAAGAAAGGACAGATAACAAGAGTTACACTTATCTGGGATAAAATAAAAAATAGGGTGGAAAAAAAGCATCACCGCAGCTGAATTATGCAGCAGAGAAACAGTATACAAGGGAAAAATTCAGCTTACGATAGGGGATCTGAGAGAACGCTCCTTAGTGACGGTTCCTTATCCAAATTTCGAGCCACCTGTTTATACCAATCCAGGAATTATCACCCATAGTTCGAACGCCAGGGAAAAGACACAAATTAATTCATTCACAAGAGATGGACCAAATGCTTTTCACCAAGGAAATAAATGAAAAATTCAACAGATAACAAGAAAGGAGTGCCTACCACGTATGTTAATGCGATCAGGAATACATATGATGGAGCGACTACCACTTTGAGAACAACTGATTTTACGACTAGTCAATTTCCAATTATGATTTGATTTCAACAAGGATCAGCTTTAAGCCCATGTCTACCCTGGTTATGGACGAGCTTCTTAAGAATATTCAGAATTAGTATGTTATTATGGGTGACAAAGTGTTAATTGATGATACTGGAGTAGGAACCAAAGTTAAGCTAGAGTAATGGAGAAGTACTTTAGAATTCAAACGGTATAGGCTAAGTAGCACTGGGAGGAGGTCTGATGGAAAGTTAACCCAGATGATGAAGCTAAAGATGGGCAGCAAGTACCTAATAAAGATACCCTGAAGATATCTTGGATCAATAATGACAAGGAGGGAGAAATCGGCGAGAATGTTTTCCACAGGATAAGGGGAAATTAGAAAAAGTGGAGGTTTGCTTCTGGAGTGATGTGTGGTCGTCATACTCCTTTGAAGTTGAAGGGAAAGATTTATCGGACAGCAGTAATGCCAGCAATGCTTTATGGTTCAGAATGTTGGGAAACTAACCTAGCACCATAAACATAAGATGAGTGTAGCTAAATGGGAATGCATGGGTGGATGAGCGGCCACACAAGGAATGAGAGAATAAAGGACAGTACCCACAACAAAGTGGGGGTGGCACCCATAGACAAAAACATGAAGGAACGTCACTTGATATGGTTTAGTCATATCCAACAAAATCCTTTAGATGCCCGCAAAAGGAGAATTAATTTGTGCCAAGTGCATGGTGTAAGACGAGGTAGGGGTAGACCTAAGATAAATGAGGCGAAGTACTGAGAGCACACTTGATTGCTTGGAATTTAATAGAGAACATGAGCCTTGACATGGAAGAATGCAGATTTTTGTAGCTAGAGAACATGAGCCTTGACATGGAAAAATGCAGATTTATGTAGCCCCCCAACTAGTTTGGGACAAGGGTTTAGACGATAACGATAAAACATAGCAGTACACGTGCTCTAACTACCGATCAACAGGAAAAACTAAAGCCACGAGAAGATTAGAAACACTAAATTTCATAACTTCATAGGAAGACAAATGGAGTTTAACCCATGATTTTCCAAGAAACATGCACGACCTTAGTCAACTGTAGTTCTTGTGAGCATAATAATGGAACGACAGTAACACTGAACAATAGTTTAAGAGAATACAAAAGTTGCATAAACCATATCTACACATAAGACAGACAATGGCAGTTCAAAACTACCGATCAATGGCATGGCTAACTGAAGACAACGGTTTTTGTGGAAACCACAAATACAAGTGATCTCTTCAAGTTGAAGATTGAACTTACTAACACGTTACTAGGGCGGTTGCACAGTCCTTCCTCCTCAGCAGAAAGGTCATCCATAAACTGGCTTACAGAGATTGGTACATAGCTTTGGGGTATGACATGACCAGCTGCTGCTATTGAAGAGCAATCTAATATAGCATTGCCTTGTGGCATGAGCCTAAACGTCAGTGACGACCTATTAAAAAACATTACCTAGTTGAGCTTCTTGTTATAAAGTGAGGAAATTCAATTGCAAAAAGTAAAACAATGTGCGCTTAAAAACCAATAAGATAGCCACCTTCCACTACTAGCAGTGCCAGGAGACTGATCAGCTGAAACCCTATATGAGGCAGCAGGGCGAAGACCAGCAGTCGCATGGCCGAGTGCCTTGCCTGTAAGCAGTAAAAGATCTCCAGGAGCTGACCCACCATCTGCTAGGTACCAACGACCATTGGGGTCACAAACCTATGAAGGGAGATAAACAACTAATAGAAATGATTTAAGGACCATAACAATCAATCAACCATTTCCTGGCAGTGGGTTCAAAAAAAATCACAAGAATGCTACCGGATCCAAATCTTCAAAACAAGAAATATATCAGGGGCCGGAACATTACCAAAAAGAGCAGCTCAGTGCAAGATGCTCAAGCCAGAAAAAAAAAATAGTTCTGCATTTTGAACATGTTACCTCCAAGTCACAACGGAGCAACTTTATATTTGCTCCATGCTCACCCTCCCAGATGTCCCAAATCCAAGTAGCAAATAGTACTTACAAGTAAATTTTTCTAAAGGGAAACCATACTTGGTGTAAGTAAGATGTGCTGTAAGCATGATGACCGATACCTGAAGTCCAGCAGCATCTGAGGAAATTAGTGTCAACAACCCCTTTTCAACGTCACCATTCATCGCTGGCATTCCTCCCCCAATACTTCCCTTTCCGTTATGGGACGTGTGAGAGAATGTTGCGACTAGCAACGACGAAGATGCCTCGTTAGCAGGCAATGGATTATCATCAAGTAAATGGTTAAAAACACTGCAAGACACATAAGGATAAACTTAAAATTCAGAAAAGGACAAAGGCAAAGTGGTTTATATAGGAGGCAAATAATAGATAAATTTATGATCACCATTCTTACTCGCTTCGCAAACGAAGATGCTTTGCAATTGCACATAAAGCAGCACGAGCAGCCTTTCCCATGCATTTAAAAACATCGACCACGCATGGGAGAGATGAATCCACATCTTCCAAAGCCCTGTCACATGACAAGCTATCAAACTCTCAGATGATAGATACAAGCTATCAGACAGATAGACAGAGACAGACAGATAGATAGATAGACAGATAGATAGAGAGATAGATAGATAGATTTAATAATACTTCACAAAAGAAAAACCTCAACAGCAAGTAAGCAAATAGACGGCATCGTTCTCACAGATCAGACATAGTGGGAAACACACCACTTCACGTAGCTGATTTAAGAAGAGGTAACAAATCTAATTTTATATATATCTAATTATATATATATATATATATATATATATGCCGAAGCTGAGAGAATATAACATTCTCTTTCCTACTTGGCAGAAAGCTCAAGGTATAAGTTGTACCGCCAAGTCAATTGACTAAACTTAAACAAACCCTTAGAACCATATTGGGCCACCATAAAGCTGAGGTCCAAAATACAGTGGCAATATTGTCAACCCATCACAGGTTACTGAAGCAAACTACCAAAATTTTCTTACGCATCAGCAGGAGAACAAGAGAGTCGATATTAAGTCCAAATTTGATGGTCCTTTCTTGATAAGAAGTGATGTAATATTGCTAACTTGTCATAGATTGTACTTAAGACTGGCAATGTAAAGGCTATCAATGAGTGGCTGAGTGAGACTAACCGCATCGCAAATATGATTTACAGGTGTGTCCCTATTGTATGTACCCATTGGGGTGATGTTTGTTTAATATACAGAAACTTGGAAGCAAATATATCAGGAAAAGATATAAAGTTGCACCATAAATCTAGTTCAACCCTTGAGAATATTTGGTAATTCAACAGACCAGTTGCCTCTAGTTGCATTAAGTGCACATGATAAAAGGGGCAACCCTGGTGCACTGGGCTCCCACCATTTTTGGGGAGGGTTCAGGTACACAACCTTACCTACTACCCGAGAGAGATGGTTTCTTTGTTTCAAACCCGTGACCTCCTGATAAAAATGGAGCAACCTTTAGAGTGGCGCCAAGGCTCACCCTGAAGATAATACAACCACTAAAAATGGAACCTCCAAAATATATAAGACAAGTGACATTGTGCAGAGGTATGGTGTACCGGAAACCTGTATCATCAGATATGAGTGATACAATGTCATATAGAATTTACATACTTGTGCTAGTTAATATCATTTTAGGTTTGTCTTGTATTCTATCATACGATACACGTCATCTATATTATTTAAATAACCATCTTGCATTAGAAATTCCTTAAAACAGAAAAAAGTTCTAAAGACGGCCGATCAGCAAAATAAACAAACTTATCAAAACCAATACAAATATAATGGGGATGATGACTCCAGACATATCAATAAGATTGCTCTCCAGTTTTTGGTTCCCTTGAGATGACATTATTCAGCATTCTCGAAACGATGTCATCATGGAGATAACTACCTTTGGCCCTAGGATGAGGTCCTACAAGGCCTAAAGCGTACGAGCCTGAGGCAAAACCTTAGTTGCAGGAAACTCCTAATAAGGTGACGTTTCTCTCTCGGAAACTCGGTTTTGCAATCCCAAGTTAGGAACTCCATGGGATCTCGTCCCAAGCTAATAGGGGAACTCGATCCCGTTAGCTGGATAGAGATGCATAGAACAAGTGAGAGAATACCTGAAAATCAAGCCCTTTTCAACTCAATTCCTTATTTCTCTCCTCCTTCAAGTCCTTAAAGCCTCCTTGTATGTTGTTCCTGGCTATGTAAACTATACTAAACAAATGATAATACTCTTTACGCATTTATTTATTCAAGCCGCTCCCAACCTCAGATTCTTCTTGGTGCTTACGCTCCCCCACCCCCGTTCCCGCCCCCGCTCCCTCTTTGTGCAACTAAGGGCAAAACAATGAGCAAAGTGAAAAACCTAAGAATAGTGGTAGAACTTAGACAGCTAATGGTACTTGTTTGTTACATTAGACATGATTCTTGGCTTCTGTAAGGTATCTGTGTTGTATTTATCTATGCCAAGTTTACTGGTCAGAACTTAAATTCAAAAATTATGTACATCATACTCTCTTCTCCTTTACATTGCTTTCTTCTCCAGGCCATCCTATCATCTACGGTTGATTGTGGACATGCTCTGGAGTTGGCAAGGAAGATAATACCTTGGGATTTGACACACCTCTTAACCTTTTTTGGGGTCCTTGTACATCACGCAGAAATTATTTCGTTACATAATCTTAATGCAAAAAGATCTTCAATGCACCAAAAATACATTTCCAAAGAAAGGGGGCTTGCTAAAGCAAGATGGCTAGTCTGATATTTCCTCCTTTTCATAATCTTTTGCTCATATGACTTCTTATGAATTTCTATAAAAGAACTAGTACATTCAAGCATCAATTTGAACTTAATTGGAATTCACAAATCAAATACGTATGGTTTGACAAGCCAAATAAGGAGTAAAACAGAGAATGAAGTCAATAATACATGTTCCAATTCGATTCTAGGAATTTGCGAGAGGACAAACGGGAGGGTTTACAGGAGTTATTGAACGGGAACATAGTTCAGAAAACATTATTAAATGCTTAACAATATGTGAGCAGTCTAGTTAGAAGAGCTTTCATTGGCACAAACAGATACGACAATTAAAACGTTAGCAGTTCGTGAAAAAAACAAGGAAGATAGCTCATACCTCCCTGCCCTGTACGTATAAACCCCCCGACTGCCCTTAACCGAGCCGGCAGCACTATGAACCCTCGTCCTAAAATAGAGCCGGGCGGATTCCAATCCACAGCGCATTAGCGCAGCATCTTCGCTTCCAAGCTCAATTAGAACTGCGTTGTGCCTCGTAAGAGAGCCGGAAAGGGCCTCCACCGCCCTAACATAGGGCGCCGCCGGCGCCCCATCGTAGGGCACAATGTCCGAGAGCCGAATTCTGGACAGTGGAAGTGAGGCGGCGGGATCTGTGAAGACATGATCTGACTTCGGTGGCGTTGGCGGTGGTTGGCGGTGGTGCAAGGCGGAATGGGGGGCCAGAGAAGGTGGGGAAGGGAGGAGGGAGTGGTGTGGCGCGGTGGTGGTGGTGGTGGCGGTGTTTGTGGTGGAGGTGGGGGATCTATGGGAAGAAGGCAGCGGTGGGGAAATGATCGGGTACGAGTCAAGAGCAGTGGTGCGCTGCTGCATCATGGTGGCTACCATGAATCATTATGGTATAGTTATTGTTTTGGATTTGGGAGAGAGAAGTGTTAATTGATTGGATTGGATTGGATTGGATGGGTTGGACAAGTTCAGGGTTTGCTTTCCAAGGAAATGTTCGAGTAAGCACGTTCGTCCTAAGGATTGTTGTATGAAGATCGCCATTTATTTATTACCGAGGAGAGGTGGACACGACGACGGAAGGCGTTCGAGATTATTCATGGCACTGTAAGTGATAATAATCACGAAATTACTCAAACCGATTCCATTAACCCGACCTGTTAGTAAGCCTGTTTGGATTTTTTCCGAAAACATTTATACCAAGGTCACCCCACACCAAATTCTCAAAAGGGCGGGCCGTACGCGGGCCGGCCCAGCCCTAAAGAGGAATAGAGCTGGCCTTAACTCATAGGGCCTGGGGCTAGGGTTAGGATCAAGCCTATTTTTCTCCGTATTTTATCCAGACCCGACTTGATTTTGGCCCTAATCTGGACTGGCCCGGTTTTGCTCCGGTCCTTTGGCCCTAAATCTGGCATTAAATGTGGCACCACTTGGTTTTTACCTATATTTTAAGATGATTTATGCCGCACGTCTTCTCTACGGTCTAGCTCTTCATCAATGACATTGGGAGAATCTAGAGAGTCAACTTCCTCAAAGAACCTCAACGTCGCAAACTGCTTTTCGTAATACTCTTTCTCCAGTGATACAAGTAGAGTTACATCTGATAAATAGTTTCACTGTGCCACATGAAAAAGTGTGTCTAAAATAAACAATGCACTTGAGAAAAATAAAGTAGATGTTTTTCTTCACTTTTTTTAAAAATAGAATAGAATTGATATTTTCACAACACAAAACTAGAAATAAAAAATAAATAAGCCCGAGCCGGGCCCTAAATTTAAGGCCTAGGGCTAGGGCTTGGACAGGGCCTCCATATCCTAATCTTGGGCCCGGGCCCGGCCCGCTTTTCATGGCCCTAAGCCCGAAAGGCTCGGGCTTCCACTTAGGCTCACTGGGCAAGAGCCGGGCCAGCCCAAGTCCGGCCCATTGACACATCTACTCTTTACCCATCATTCATAAATCAAATTGTTCCTTATATTAGGTAATCCCGGTCAAATTAACTAGAAGTATAAAACATACTCCTTCCATTGATAATTCAATCATGTTTGACTTGACACGTATATTAAGGATTTAGGTTATATATTGTGTGTTTTTCATTTTATCCTTTAGAAAAAAGGGGGGAGAGTGGGGCCAGTAAAGAGAAAATTGGTTAGTGGAGTGATAAATATGGAGAGATAAATAGAATAAAAAAATATGAAAAAGTGGGTCTGAAGAGAGAAAATGAGTTGGTGGGAGTTAAATATGGAGAGAGAAATTGAATAAAAAATGTAAAAAATATAAATATAGAAAAACACTTCGAAAAGTATATCTTAATTTGAAAAGTGAGCAATTTTTGTGGGCCAATTCAAAAAGAAATATGATCAATTTATGAAGGACAGATGGAGTATTAAGTTTCAGTTATCCTACTATCACTGACACAGCTAGGAATAATTCCTATGGTCCACACCAAATATTCTTGGCTCCACCACTCATTATACCATCGTTGCCACAACCTCTACCACCACCCACAACTTTTACACCCCTGCCACCAGTACCCACCAACAGTGATCCTCACTTTAGCCCCCTCCTCGTGCCGCTTTCTCCCCCAGGGCCCACTTCCCAATTGTCAAATTCTCAAGATATAGTTAAAAATCCAAACTTTAAATTTTAAAAATCTGAAATTACAAGTTCCTAATCGTACAACAGTGATTTTGAAACAGTAAATTACTCACTACTAAGAAAGGGTTCAAGGAGTTAATCAAACATGGATCTTACCTTACTTTGACCTTTGGGTGTTGAGAAGTTCACCGCCAAAATTGCCGTAGAGTGTCGTGGCCTTTGGGTGTTGCTGTGTTGAGAAATTAGACCTCCTATAGTGTCGTGAGCCTTAACCTGCCGTCGTCAACAACACAAGCAACACTTACTTCCCGAAGCCACCAGATGACAAGACGATTAGGCGATTGACTTTACTTGACTAATAGGATCTATGTCAAAGGTGGACCAGCGAGAGGAGAGGGAGGAGAAGAGAAAACAAGTTGAGGCTGTAAGGGGACCCAAGCCGTATGCGATGTGCTGTCAGACTTTGCGCCTGTAGCTTTGAAAAAAGTGAGAGACTGAGAGCAAAATTGAATTTTTTTTGTGTTGACTTTATTGATTTGGAGTTTAGACATTACTTTTTTGTGTTTATTTGTGTAAGTTAAGTATTTAAAACAATTGAAAAGACATGTTTTTAACTATCAGTAGAAGTTTTCAGTAATTTAATGTGTAAAATGACTAAAAAGATATTTTCTTTAAACATTTTTTAAACTTTTAAATGGACAAATTTATCATTGGGAGGTAAATATACCACATGAAAGGAAAAAATGTTGAAGAAGCGGGTGGGCGTGGGCACCGGCCCACCAATGCCATCCGCTAACCACCTCCTATTGTACGCACAAATTTTGTATATAAAGATGCGAGACAAGAAACAATGCACAAAATTAAACCTGTTCATTTTAAAGTAAAAAATTACACCAATATGTGTTTTTACACAAAATATATTAGGGACAAGAAACAAGGTGTGATAGTGTGTGTTCAAATCCGAACAGTAGTTGTAATTGTCGTTAAAAGTGAAGATTTAATAAACAGGTTCTAATTCAAAATTTTAAAAAATAGTTAGGATAAGATTTAGCCAAAGTGCAAAAATACACCACAGTTAATTTTAGGAGACCTACATCGCAGAAACATTTCAGATTTTTTTCGAGATCGGGAAGGGGGTTAACTGATGCGAGAATTTTGGAACTTTGCAGTGGAGTTTAAAATTCACGGTTTCATGCTAAAATTTTGTGAGGACCATAAGATGCTGAGAAGTTCCATTTTTCAAAGTTTTGCGTCATTCCGAAATCATTAGTTATTTTTGACCGAACCAACTTTTAAGCCCTCAGTCCGGATACTAGTTTAGGATTTTTTGACAAAATTTTTTTAAAATTCTTTTTTATTTCAAAAATAACTCCGGCATGCTTGAAATAGCATTTTAAAATAGTTTTGAGATTTTTCTGGTGCCGGGTACCCTTAGGGGGCATTTTGGTAAATTGTCGCCTAAAGAGGGGTATTTTGGTAATTTTCTTGGCAAAATTTTCCAAAGAACTTGTTAATTCGGGAGGGGTTGTAAAACACCTAAAAGGTTGGTTTGAAGCAAATTTGGGGTGTTGGGGTGGTAGTGAACCCTCAAGGGGTATTTTGGTAATTTTCTTATAAAATTTTTTGAAGGACATTTTAGTTCGGGAAGGGGTGTAAGACACCTAAAAAGTTGTTTTAAAGTAGATTTGAGATGTTTATTGGAGCGATGGCCGCTAGGGGGTGTTTTGGTAATTTTGCATATGTCGGGGGTGTTTTGGTAATCCTTTGAAATTTTCTGAGGGTTTATTTAGGCTATGAATGATGTAGTTCATCTAAAAAGTAGTTTCAAAGCAGTTTTGGTGTGTTGGTGGTGTAGCAGCCATGAAGGGCTATTTTGAAAATTTGCCACGTTGGCACTAAATTTTTAAAAACGCTTGTTATTAAGCATCCAGAATGGTGGAAAGTGAAGAATGGTGAAAAGTGATGAATGGTGTTAATACGTTAAAAATGAGATTGTGGTTATCGCTAATGCGTCAATAAGGCTAGGTTAAGGATCCAGTTATGGGATCGGGTTAACTAACTGTCATAAAACGCTATGAGTGTTTAAATGGGAAGGGAAAGAATAAAGAATGTAATATGTTAAATGATGTGTAATGAGCAAAGTCTTATTTAACTAGGTGATGTAGCTTATTGCGATCAGAGATTACGAGTTGATTTGGCTATAAACCAATGAGGTAAGGACAATGCGGTTCTATTATGCTAATTCATTGTTTCGATTATCATGCCATGTTGATGACGTTTTGTTAGACTCTTGTGGTTATGATTTGATACCGGTAGTTATTGTGATCGGTCTTCATTGATTTAGAATTACGTTATTGAGGACTTAAGGTAGAATAATTTCCCTTAGTCCACCCCGTTGAGAGGGTTTGGTAGGACTAATTCGTGTCCTAGTGTGCTATGATTCGATTCGAGTGGCATACCCGACGTTGGTGATGATATTGTGTAAGGGTTATTGTGTGGTTGTTGTGAGATGTTGGCAATTATTGATAGCCGATGTCTCTTCTCTTTGAGAATATCATTGAGGACTTGTGGCAAACTTCTCCCGAGTCTGCCCTGTCGTTGATGATGACGTTGTAGATATCGTTGTATTGTTGTTGTGAAATGTCGTCACTAATTGATAACCAACATTTTTCTTATGTAAGAACGTTGTTGAGGGCTTGGGGCAAACTTATCCTGAGTCGGCCATGTTGATGATGTTACGGTGAACTCTTGTGGTTAGGTTAGAACACCGGTTGATCTCTTAATTCGGTATTCCTTGTTGAGTTGTGTTGTTGAGGACATAAGGTAGAATAATTTTTTCCTTAGTCCGCCTTGTTGATGAAATATCGTTGTTTAGCTATAAAGCGGTTAGGGACAAACACTCGTGGTGAGTCCCCTATTGCTGATAGTGTCTCTCTTAAATTACTTGAGACTGAGATGAACACCCCATGCAATGGAGCATCAATAAGTTGAATACCAGTGAAAGTGGAGTAACTAGTGACTAATGAAAATGAAGTAACTGGTAGTCAGTGAAAAATTAAGTAACTGACAAGGAGAATGAAGCGCGCTTGAGTCTATCGGTCGAGTCACGTTGAGTTTGCATTTGCAATTGATTTTAATTGATGTTGTTGATTTTTACTATGTATGTTTCCTATTATTAGTGTTTCTTTTATTGTTTTCTTTTGCATTACACTTGCATAGTCAATGTCAGTCGTTTCCTTGTCCAAGTTGAAATGATGATGTTCTGTTAAGCCTTAAACCCACTCATTCTGACGGAAAAAAAATATTGTTTGGCAATTACGCTGATGTTGAAAATTTATTGGAGCTCTTGATTCATTGTTATCTTTGAGATTATTATTATCTCTCTGAGTCTCTTGAATCAATTGTACACGGTACTCCTAGTGTTTTCTTTACTGGGCGATTTGCACTCATTCCTTATGTTGTGTTGTGCAGGCTATAAAGTTGATGAAGGAGAACCCTGTAAAAAAGGAAAAAGAAACAAGCTAGAAAAGTTGCGTAATGGGATCACTTGTGTAAGGTAAGACAAGCTAGAAATGGTGAGGTAAAGATTGAGCTGCGAGATAAGTTGATAAGAGTCTATGACTACAGTCGTATATTAGGTTGTAAACATTCATGTTGTTTAGAGACCTGAAAGTCTTCCGGTGCAGTACGATATATGTCTGTAAGGAAAATTTTTGTAAGGAAGCATTTTAGAGCGTTTATTAATGATGTATGAGTTTGAGGCTGTAGTTGCTCTGTATTCTGCACAGGGTTTTAAATGTGATTATGATTGATAACTCAGCCCCGTGAGGTCACTAGGGTTGAGGGTGTTGCAAATCCCCCCTCCTATTAAGAATAGAGTAGCCACTATGGGCTTCCATCCATTTTTTGATGGATTGCATACTTTTACTCGGAGTAAGAAACATCTCATACGCCTTGCCGAGCATTGGTGGGATTCCACCAACACCTTCCATATGCCATTTGGGGAGGTCATGGTCACACCGTTCAATTTTATGAATATCACTGGTCTTTGTTATCGAGGGAGGTTCGTTCCTTAGGCCTATGATCTCGATAAAGATCATGAACTTGTGGTCCGTTTGCTTGGCTACGAGCCATCCTTTAAGAAGGGTGGTTAGATACTCTTGGGTTCCATCCGTACTCACTATGAGCACATGAACTTGGAGGTGATGGAGGCCGTAGCGGTTGATTAGTTTATTCAGGGTTTTTTGCTTTACAACTTAAGGCAACCCTATTTAGCAACGGGGATGACTCCCGCCCACGCTTATTTATACGGATCAATGGGTGATGTCTGGGAGGTATGCCTAAGTTCTTTGATTATTTTCTAACGAGCTGTCGTACACACGTGATGGGTGTGCGACTCATTCATTTTTTACGTACCATTTAATAAAAGTCCAAAAAAATAATATCACAGAAATAAAAGAGAGAACATTTAAATTTACAAATCAGGTATATTGTATATCACATCAGGAAGCATGACATTCCTTGCACGTATAAATATATGCTACCGAAAGAGCATGTTAAATCAATCGTTGAGAACTCTCTCTTTTCATTGAAGACATCAAATAGTGTGCTTCAAACTGAATAGTAATGTAACTCTAAAACATTAAAATCTCTCCATCCCCAAAGTTATAATGACAGAAGAAAATCCCACTCCCACCCCCAAAACATCAAGTTGTTCTTTTTCACTAAAAACAGGTCTATATAACCATCATTCACCCGTGAGAAATCTCTCCATCTACCCATGTGGATCCAAAAAAGACGTCTGCCTTCATCACCGCCAACGGATCATCAGCCATCAATTGTACTACCTTCACCTGACCCATTTCATCATTCAGGCAGCTGAGATGAGAATCCATGGTAGCAAAATCTGAGGTTCTTTCTTAGTGCTTATACCCACCATGTTCACGTATTTTTCCTATGTTTCTTTTTTAATCTGTTTGGTTGCCGAGAAAGTGGGAGAAAATCGTAGGAATTCTTTTCCTACTAGTTTTGAGCTACCAAATAGCACGCTTTCCAGTTTGGTTCTGGGCTTTAGGGGTTTCATTCTCTGTTTGCATTGGTAGAGACCAGCATATGGCATCAGATAATTGCAAGCCGGGGCCACAAATTACTCACCACCACCATCACCACAGACACCACCAATTTGCCGCCATCACCATGACTCTCACCACCACTGCCATTTTCAAACATCACCACCCACCATCGCCAACCCCAATAATTGAACACAGAAATCTGAAAACTACTCTCAAGACAAATCGCCACACAGTATCCAAATGTAGTACTGGTACATAGAGAACTCAATTCTAAAGAGAATTCTTGTTCGGTTGCTGAGAAAATCGAAGAAATTTTAAGATTCAAATTGGAAGAAGAGAGGAAAAATGAACCGAAAATGGAAAATTTTAAATTATACAACATCAAGGGCGACCACTACAACCCAGCCTTCCGCCATCACGACGACCCAATCCCGCCAGTGAACTAACCACACTGTCGTCAATCATCCAAGCCATTGCGAAACTCTTTGCCGTCATGACAGGCCAACCGTCGGGCATCTCTTTACTGTCACGATAGCCAGCCACCATGCCTCTCTTCCCAGTGACGACAGCCCAGTCCCCGCGCCTCTCTTCACCATGACGACAGCCCAGTCCCCGCGCCTCTCTTCACCGTGATGACAGCCCAGCACTGCTAATCGCCCAACTGCCACTAATCACGTCCACTAATCACTAACCACGACCATTCGCTCTCTTTCAATCGCATACACACAGCCTACCCAAGGCCACTAACTTAACCAACAGTCACCTCGCAGAGAGTTGGAAATGAAGAGAAGCAAAAATGAGAAGGGAAAATGCAGAGTAGGAAAAGAATAGATGCAAGAAATGACACAAAAAAAAAAAGCACATCAAAGAGAGCGTTATCGAGAGTGTTGAAAAAATGAACCGGAGCTCGTTAGTTGCCCATTTTCAGGAGGAAGGGAGGAAAATAAGAAAATATTTGGTGGTTTTCTAACACCACGTCATCGGCTTAGGTGTCATCGGCTTAGGTGGTACTAGACTACCAATAAAAATACAACAATTTAGTTATTGTATTGGGACGGGGGGCCATCCTTCCAACTCGACTCCAACCATTAACCATGGTTACCACAAACCAAAGCTACCAAAAATTTAAATTCCAACATTTTTTTAAAACCCGCCCAGCTGAAAATTCAAAACCAAAATTTGAAATTTAAAACTCAAATACTGATCATTTCTGCCCTCTTGTATTGTGTTGTATTCACCCATTTCTTCTCCTCCCTCTCTACTTCCATACTTTGCATCTTCTCTTCTTCATCTCTCTACACCATAAGGCATGTCACCACTGTCTCACTTTGCTTAGCTCTATCTGCGAACTCCGACGGCCAAAAAGTATCTGGAAAAGGATGGGTTCAGCGGCTTCGCACTGAACTTCTTTTCTTTTAGGGGAAAAAGAAGGAGAAAATAGTTATAAGCAGTGAACAACTGCTCTAAGATGTCAATTGGTTCATTTGTTTTTAATTTACAATTTTATGTAGGGGCATATTCATCCATGATTTTGATTGTTATCCTTGTTTTCAAATATCAATTGACCATAATTTGTTTGATAAAATGTCTGAAAGAAGTGTGTTTATACTTGGGATTTTCTTGAGGTTCATCTTCTCAAATTTAAAAATGAACTGCGATGATTTAGTTCATGAACTGTAAGAATTCACTTTATAACTGCAGCTATATCCTAAAAGCATAAAACTAGTCTTTTGATCCCAATGAAGCTAAAAAATATTTCAAAGAATTTCGGAGGCACCAAGCAGAAGTAGTGGACTACCTATCCATATATCAGTTAACCTTATTTTTCGACCTGACAGTAAGAATTATTCACGATCATTGTAAGTAATATATTTGTTCCAAATTCATGCAGGTAGAACCATCACCATTTTCTATAAAAGAAGGTTGATGTAAAGAATTGCAAGAGGGGATTTGAGTTTGGACCAATAAACCAAAAGGGAGGTACTACATATAAGTTGAACCAAGCAGTTACAACAAAGTTCTTCTCAAGAGCGTAATCCTTGGAAAACAAAGTACCATGGAGTTTACATTGTATTCGCTACACAAAGTCTGATCAAAGTACCCACAACATGATCCAACACATGATGTTTACTTTACATTCCTTAGTTTCTAATCTACTCAAAATGTCCATAACATGAATCTGTTCTACTCTTCATCAGCTTTGGTAAAATGCAATCGCACATTTTAACAATCATGTTGTACTCCGCCTTGAAGTTCTTCAGAAAACAAGTTCTTAATAAGCCAACAAATTTTGTAAAAAAACCTATTATAATCTGCTTAGATGAGCATCCACATTTACAAGCAAACACTACCGACATAGAAACTGATTGAACAGTCACAAACAAGGAATTCATTGCATTTGACAAAAGAAATGAGAGTTAAAAGCAATAGATGTGAACTCCTAATGCAATCAAAATTCTAACCCAAAACATAATCAGTTCCCAGAGCTTGACCCACAATCTTCTTCAAATTGGGGAGATTGACTATCTATGATTGAAGTACATAATATTTCAGAGAGAGAACGGACCATTAGAGAGAGAGGGGAGAGGGAGAGGGGGTGGGTGGGCTGTAAGGGTGCTTTTTGCTGCGTGGATCTCTATTTTCTTCCAGGTAGAAGGTGGAGAGTGTGATGAGTGGACTCCTTTTATATTTTCTTTTTCTTTCCTCATTTTAATGATAATAGTTTACCATGGTTAAGGTTCAAGGTTCAGCTAGATCGTGGGCCCACAAGCTAACATCACTACTTATTTGTTAGAGTATAAGTGGTAGTCTAATATCACCTAGGCCAATGGCGTGGTGTTCGACAACCACTAAATATTTTTTTAAGGAAAATAGTTTGATAAGGGAGAAATGCAGTTACGTAAAGGCAGGGCATGGGAGAGTCTATGAGGTAACTGAAGTTGGGGAGAGTTGGCAATGATATTTTATAATTTTGTCCTCAAAATGGACACGTGTCAACAATTGAATGAATTTTAGTGTAACACCAAATGGATATTACACCAAAAATACTATTCTCATTATAAGTAGTATTATCATGACTCGAGCCCACGGTACGCCCATGAGCTAGGCACGTGACCGGCCGCGGACCCATTCAAAGCTAGTCAGGGCTCTGTCAGACCTTACTACAACCTGTACTCAAGATTAATCCAACTTACTAATTCCCCAAATGGTTTGATTTAATATTAAGGTCTCACTTAAACTTCCATCAATAATGCAAACAAATACCCTCAAATGCATGTCCTTGGCAATTATGAAAAAATTCGAGGAGACCTAAGCTCCCTGCAATAGTTCAACTATAATAGTAACTATGAAACAAAAATTTTCAAAACGATAAACACTTCATTAATCTGATGGTTTTCTTCTGGCATTCCCCGTTCGTGTTGCTTGTAAGGATCTACCACCCCTAGGTCATCACCTGAAAAATAAGGAATGAGCGAAAACCCAGCAAGTACACAAACCACATTCCTGAAATATGTTTGAGGATTTCAAAACATGCCATGGATTTCTCTTTTCAAGACCAGGAATTCAATGTCACCACATAAATATATGCACTTGCAGAAAGGTTCTCAAATCGGAGTATAATCATCAAGAAATTCATTTGCATCTATCACAGACAATTCGTACTTAGGTGTGCTACGGCCAGCGTACAAGCCTCCCTGACTAGGGCCCAAAATCCCTCATACATATGGGATAATAATTCTGTGGGCGCAAGGCCAAACCACAAGCAACAGTACTGTGCATCAACGTACAAGTCCCGTTGACCAGGGTCTGAAATCCAACATTCTCCCGTTGGATATGGGGCACAGCAACCAAGTCCAGTTTACCACCTTATTCAACATGTATCGAATTTAAATCATCTACTCACAGAACATATCATGGCCTTTTTAACTCAATATCAAATGATTTAACATGAAAACATAAGCTCTTCAGGAACTTCAAAAAGTTTTATTTGATTAAATCATGTATACATTTATATATTTTATAAATAGAGTATATGGAGGAACATGGCAGGAGTACTTATCTCGCTCAACAACTGGTTCTTGTACTTGCTAAAAAGTCGATCCTAACTCTAGTCGAAACCTAAATAAGAAATCACAGGGATGTTATTTATTGCCGCTCAAGCATGCCTAGGTGTTAAGTTCTCCCGAGTGTGTGAAATCACTAAAACCCCCTAGACTTGTGTAAAATTATCAAATTACCCCCGCACACTCTATAACGCATTAAGATACTTTAAAATTCATAATAAATCCTTATAAAATGGTTTTATTGCTTAAAACAACATAATAAGTAAAAATATGAATTTTATGAATTTTCAAATATTTTTGTATTAAAATAATTTCCTTAACTGCAATAAATAGCCAAAATTGTTTTTAAAGTCCCATAATTTTGTAAGACCCACTACCAAAACACCACGCACAGTACACACTCACAAACGCTAGTACGTGGTACACTCTCAGATTCAAAGACAAATTGTTAAGGGATTTCAAACATTCACAACAATCTGACAAGAATAGGGAAAACAGTTTCACTCAGTCCCTTTTGATAAGATATTCAGACAATTGTTCTCAGTCATTCTTAAAACGATCAATTTAGATACAATGCACACAAATTTCAAAGATACTGATCATGGGCTGTAGCAATGCCATGCAGGCAAGGCTTAGAAAATGTACACGTGCATGATCTACTAGAATACTAGTCCATTTAGGTACTAGCGTGCATTCCACGCAAGATTCAGACCAGCCTTATAACGCCCACCTCAACACAGAATAGATTCCCTTGTCAGTATACAGAAGACAAATCTCACGAAATCAATACACAATTCAATGCCCAATATGCAATATAAGGTGTGCACCGATAGAAGTTCAAATAATTGAATCAGGTTCAATATCAGGGTTTACCTGGCAATAACATATCGATATCAATGCATACTTCGAATTCAACAACGGCCAAAAGCAAACGAGAGAATAATTGCGAAAGCAAATTGATGGCTCGAGGTTCGGATAGAAACCCTTACTTGGTTCAGAGCTACGATATTCTAACCGAGAAATCCTTTGCTTTAACCTAAACAGGAAAGTTCAATGATTAGAATATAGTTTACATTATTGGATTAAAACTCACTATCAACTCACGCACATTCCCAACACGACCCCTCACTAGATGTGTAAAATTACCAAAATGTCCCTCACAGTCCTAAATCACCAAAATAGCATTCCCGTAATTAAAATTGCTAAAATAGCTTTATTGTATGTTAATTTACTCAAAAATGCCTTTTATAGGTAAAATTATCGAAATTCGGGGTGACAAATTATCAAAATACCCCGCGGGGTTCCTGGCTCTGAACAAATTCTAGAAACATCTTAGAACATTATTTTGGGCATCCTAAAGTCATTTTTTGGCTAAAATATATTTTAAAAAAATTTTGCCCAAAAATCTCGAATCGCTGTGTGAACCGATCGCTCAGAAGCCGGTTCTGCTAAAAAATACTTGCTAGCCTCAGAATGGTACGAAAATTTTAGATAATGAATCGTATCAATAAATTAAGGTTGTCCTAAAATTTTTAGATTAAAATAATTTAATTTGCTATTCCAAATAATTTGATAATTTTACTTAATCGATATCATAATTTAGCGTCTTTTGCTGACACCAAATTTTTTTGAAAAATTTCATAACGTAGATCTCGTAAAAATATCAGGGGTTACTGTTTTTTAACTTGTATAATTTTGACCCTAGTTAATTATAAAAATTTGTGAAAATTGCCTGAATTAATTGTCCATCTTTAGTGACAATTTCAATTACTATTCATGATCAAACACACACTAATTCACCTTTTTTACACACACCTCTCTTCTTCCACGTTTAGCCGAAGCACATGGCCCCTTCAAATTCATACATACACCCACGATTTTGTCATTAATCCACTAAAAAACAACTACATAAGATTAACTTTATCAAAAAACACATCCTAACACAATTTAGACACATAATCATTCCCCCACCACCTTACCCGAAATATAAACACACACAAGAACACACCTGTTACACGCACACTTTGAAACACACAGCACAGCCCTCGCCCATCTCCCTTTTACACACCCCTGAGCATATTCTTATATATATACACGCACAAAATGCCTTAATTACACTCCCACATACCCTGAAAAACATATACACTCACACACGGTACACACAGAAACATACAGTCACATAGTCACGCACTTTTCACCCCAAAACACCCACCAAACCAATACTAAATCACACTAAGGAAAAGTAGAGGTATACCCTAGAAGATTCGTGCTTGATCCCTCTCAATTCACTGCCCGAATTCCCCTTTTCCCCTCTATGTTTCCCTCTTCTTCCCTTACTCAGTTTCCTTTTTTCTTCTGTTGTTGCTTCACTTCAGTTCCCGCTTACTCTCTCTCTCTCTGACTTTGTTTTGGTTTTGTTCTCTTTTTTTCTTCTTCTTTTCTTTCACCCGAGATCATTATCCCCTAACCATTATTAAACTATTTGTTTAGCTTAGTCATGAAAGCTAGTAGATGGTGGCAAAACTCTAAAAACATGGCTTCTAAATTACTTTTATAAAATTACCCAAATGACCCCAAATTTAAATCTTTACAAAAATACCCCCAAACTTTTAAAATTTATAACTTAACCCCCAACGCATCATAACCCTCTTTTTTTTCCTTGGACATCCAATAATTATTGCTGCCGCTTAGAAAACAAATATTCCTCAGACATCCAATAATTATTGCAGCTAAGAAAACAAAATTCCCGAAACATTTTAGAGTATACATCTCGTAAAAATATCGGGGGTTACTATTTTGGACTTTGTCTAATTTTGACCCTAATTATTTATAAAAATTCGTGGAAATTGCCTAAATTAATTGTCCATCTTAGTGACAATTTCAGTTACTCTTCATGATAAAAACTAAAGCACACTAATTCACCTTTTTTACACACACCTCTCTTTTTCCACCTTCAGCAGAAGCACATGGCCCCTCCAAACTCACACATACACCCACAAATGTGTCATTAATCCACTATAAAAACACCTACATAAGATTAACTTCATCAAAAAAACACATCCTAACACAATTTAGACACGTAATCATTCCCCCACCACCTTACCCGAAATATAAACACACACATGTTACACGCACACCTTGCAACACACTGCACAGCCCTCTCCCATCTCCCTTCTACACACCCTTGAGCATATTACAATATATACACCCACAAAATGCCCTAATTACACCCCAAGATACCCTGAAACACACGTACATACACACATGATATACACACAGTCGCACGCTCTTCACCCCAAAACACCCACCAGACCCATACTCAATCACATTAAGGAAAAGTAGAGGTATACCATCGTAGATTCGTGCTTGTTCCCTCTCAATTCACTACCTGAATTTCCTTTTTCCCCTATCTGTTTCCCTCTTCTTCCCCTGCTCAGTTTCCTTTTTTTTCTTCTGTTGTTGCTTTGCTTCTGTTCTCTCTCTCTCTCTCTCTCTCTCTCTGACTTTGTTTTGGTTTTGTTCTCTTTCGTTTTTTTCCTTTCTTTTCGTTCACCCGAGATCATTACCCCTACCAATATTAAACTATTTGTTTAACTTTGTCATGAAAGCTAGTAAGTGATGGCGAAACTCTAAAAACACGGCTTCTAAATTACTTTTATAAAATTACACAAATGACCCCAAACTTTACATATTTATAAAAGAGCCCCAAACTAACTTAACCCCCAACGCATCATAACCCTCCTTTTTTGCTTCGGACATCTAATAATTATTGCCGCTTAGGAAATAAATACTTTTAATGCACTCAAAAGGTTCGCACCTGAAAAAAATGCGAGTATTCCACTAACACACACACACACGCTAGCTGCCCTCGCAGCTTCCTTCCATTACTGTCACCCACAAATTTACACACACACACACACATATGTTACATACACATACACACATCATACTTACACAACACACCTATATACATATAATCACACCCACACATACATAAACACACGCACACACATTGACTGCCTTCACGGCAGTCCATCCATTGCACCCACTGCCTTACAACAGTGGTGCTTTCTTGTTTTCCTGCAGTCACACACACACACACACACACTCTCACACATGTATGGAGATGTTCCTCTCTCTCTCTCTCTCTCTCTCTTTCTCTTCCACCCACAACCCATCACCCTTGCCACCGTCACTACCCTAAAGCCTTCTTTTATGGTAGCCACAACCCACAACACTCAAGGTAGATCTGGTTTCCCTCTTCCTCTTGGCATCCATGGCCGCCAATGCCACCAACCTAACATACTGACACTACAAACAACAGCAGCCCTTCCACAGCTTAATCCAAAACCCACACGTCTTCCCCCAACTCAGTCACGTATTTATCTATATATAACAATATATGCATTTCTACATGAAACATATATAATTGTAAAGCAAATCTTACCGAAAAGTGGTATTTGATCGCGAGAAATTCCTCTGGTCCTTCCCCTTTTTACTCTTCTCTTATTATATATGTCTCTCTTAAAAATGTATCACACGAAGAAATAAGGGAGCTTTGGACGGTTGATATATATATATATATATATATATATATATATATATATATATATATATATATATATATATATATATATATATATATATAACACAAACTAAAAAATTACCCAAAAAAAATCCCCTACACTTAAGCTAATTTTCAAAATTCAACCAAAACTTTCTTTTATTACAAAAGGCCCAAAGTAATTATTTTCGATAATTTTATGTGCTAGGAAAAGTTTAACGGGTGTTATAAAACCCCACTTCGCTAATCGTCGCTAAAAGTTGCTGGAAAAATATCAATGCTAAATAAAAGTTCGTCACTAAAATTTTTAATTTAGCCAGTAAAAGAATAATAAAAAAAATATTTGGGGGTATTTCATTCTCCCCTCCTTTAAAAGAATTTGATCCTCCAATTTTTTTGCGTACCTCAGGATTTAAAATAGGCGAGGGTATTTGCTTATGACTTCGTCTTCACATTGCTACGTGGCCTTCTCAACCGCATGGTTCCTCCACAGGACCTTTACCAAGGGAGTCTTTTTAGTTCAGAGTGTTTGTTCCTTCTGATCTGGGATCCGAGCCAGGTGTTTGATATAGATGAAGTCTTCTCTAATCTGCAAGGGCTTCGGTTATAATACATGCATGGGGTCCAGGATGTACTTCCTCAGCATAGACACGTGGAACACATTATGAACATTGGCTAACTCTAGCGGCAACGCTGCTTAGTAGGCGAGAGAACCAACTCTGTCCAGTATCTCAAAGGGTCCCACATACCTAGGGCTTAATTTTCCTTCTTCCCAAATCGTAGTACTCCTTTCATTGGTGACACCCTTAAAAATATCCGGTCGCTTACTTGGAAATTCAACTCCCGTCTGCGTATGTCTGCATAAATTTTCTATCTACTTTGAGCATCCTGTAATTTTTCTTTAATTGCTTTGACCTTCTCCGATGTCAGTTGCACCAATTCTGGTCTCAACAGTTTCCTTTCCCCTACCTCGTCCCAGCATAGTGGTGACGTGCACTTCCTACCAAATAAGGCTTCAAAAGGAGCCATCCCAATGCTACTCTGATAACTGTTGTTGTAAGAAAACTCTATCAGTGGCAGATGATCATCCCAGCTACCCTTGAAATCTATCATGCAAGCCCGCAATAGATCTTCCAGTGCCTGGATGGTCCTTTCGGACTGACCCTCTATTTGAAGGTGGAAAGCAGTGCTGAATTGTAGTCGGGTACCGAAGGCATATTATAAACTTTCCCAGAATTTGGACACAAAATGAGGATCCCTATCCAAAATAATTGAGGCTAGAATGCTATGTAGGTGTACTATCTTTCTTTACATAGGTGGTAGCCAACTTGTCCATCTAATAGGTCATCCCGACAGGCTAGAAGTGTGCAAACTTCGTCAGTCAGTCCACTATCACCCACATGACGTCATGCCCAGAACGAGTTTTTGGTAGTCCAAAAACAAAATCCATAGTTATGTGTTCCTATTTCTAGTCTGGTATCGGTAAGGGCTATAACGACCCTGCGGGTCTCTGATGCTCTGCTTTCACCTGCTGGCATACTAGGCATTTGGACACAAACTCTACAATCTCCCTCTTCATGTTACTCCACTAAAAAGTCTCCTAAAGATTTCTATACATTTTCATGCTCCCGGGATGGATTGAGTAACCTGATCTGTAAGCTTTTTTTAAGATCTCCCTTTTTAAGCTAGGTTACCAAGGATAGATTTTATTGCCAAAACAAAGTATCCCATCTTGCGGGTCGCACCACAAGGTTGCTAAGTGAACTGTCCTTGTTCAAGCCTCGAACCTTGACATCTAAGTCCAATTTCCTCATATCTTCTAATAAATGTCTCTGCCTTGTGATTAAGGTAGCCATTGACGAAGATGACTTCCTACTAAGTGCATCGACAACCATATTTGCCTTCCCTGGGTGGTACTGGATATTGAGGTTGTAATCTTTCAGTAGTTCTAACCATCGGCTCTGTCTCAAGTTTAACTCCTTCTGGGTGAATATGTACTTCACGCTTTTATGGTCAGTGAATATCTCACAGGGTTCTCCATATAGGTACTATCTCCAGATCTTTAAGGCAAAAATCACTGCTGCCAGCTCCAAGTCATGGGTTGGGTAATTCTTCTCATATGGTTTTAACTGTCTAGAGGCGTATGCAATCACCTTTCCATTTTGCATGAGTATGCATCCTAGACCCTTATGGGAGGCATCGCTATAACTCGTGAAACCATCGGACCGACTTGGAAGTGTAAGTATAGGAGTTGTGACCAGTCTCTTCTTCAACTCTTGAAAGCTATTCTCATAATCTTAATTCCGCTCAAACTTGACTCCCTTTTTGGTTAGGCGAGTTAAAGCTGTTGCTATCTGTGAGAATTCTTCCACAATTTTTTTGGAATATCCGACTAATCCTAAGAAGCTCCGAACCTCCCTTACTGTAATGGGTCTCTCCCAATCGACGTCAGCCTCTATCTTTTTGGGGTCAACTGATATCCCTTCTTCCGACACTACATGCCCCAAGAATGCACTATATCTAACCAAAACTCGCACTTCTTAAGTTTGGCATACAATTTCTTTTCTCTTAGGATCTTTAATATCGCTCTTAAGTGTTGTTCGTGTTCTTCCCTCGTCTTAGAATATATCAGTATAGCATCGATGAACAACACTACATATTGATTCGAGAAAGGTTTGAATACTCGATTCATTAAATCCATAAAAGTTGCCAGAGTGTTAGTCAACCAAAAAGGCATAACCAAAAATTTGTAGTGCCCATATCTAGTGCGAAAGGCCGTCTTGGGTACATGTTCAGCCTTGATCTTTAGCTGGTGATACCCCGAATGAAAGTCAATCTTTAAAAACTACTTCACCCCCTGTAACTGATCAAATAGGTCATATATGCATAGTAAAAGGTTATGATTTCTTATCATCACCTTGTTTAACTCTCGATAGTCGATGCGCAATCTCATTGTCCCATCCTTCTTCTTAACAAATAATACTGGTGCACCATATGGCAACACCTAGGGTGAATAAACCCTTTGTCTAAAACATCCTACAGTTATGTCTTAAGTTCTCTTAACTCCACGGATGCCATACGATATGGTGCTTTAGAGATAAGGGCAGTCCCCAGAATCAAATCAATTTTAAATTCAACTTCCCTATTAGGCGGCATCCTCAAAAAATCTTTTGGAAACACCTCAAGAAACTCTTTTACCACCGAAATGTCCTTTAGCTTCAACTCTTTCTGCTGGGTGTCTATTACATAAGCCAAGTACCCACGATAACCTTTTTTAAGGAGTCAGTTTGTCTGTAATGCAAAAACCATAGGTGGAGGGGGTATGATACTAGATACCTGGAAAAACAAGTGGTCTTGACATGGGATGTTAAAATTCAATCTCTTATGGAAGCAATATACAGAGGCATGAGTAGCACTGGTCCACCACAACTGAGTCCCCCATTGGGGTAGCAATGCATAGCAACACATCTAAGAGTTTTAGGCACATGTCTAAACGTTTAATAAAAGCACGCGATGCAAAGGAATGAGTAGCACTGGAATCATATAATACTTTTACAAATGTGGAAAAAATAGGGAGTGTACCAGTAACCACCAAGTTCAAAGCTTGTGCATCATGCCGAGTCATAGCAAAAACTCTCGCCGTTCCCTGGGCTTCATTTTGTCATTCTTCACTTGATTCTGAGGTCCCGCCCTTGGATAATTCCTAGCTAGGTAGCCCTATTGACCACATTCAAAATATCTCTTTGTCCCCTACCAACATGGTTGTCACGGATGGAATCATTGGCATATGTTGTCCACCTCTCTTCGCTGTTCATTCCACCGTTGAGGCTACACTCCTCTATTTACTTCTTGGAGGTTTTGGGCGCTTGGAGGTATCACCGGACATGCTGTTCCCATGAGGCTCATTGTTTCTGGCCCTCTTCTTTTGTTGGTCTCACATCCTGTACAAGTCTTCACTGTCCCTTTCCGTGATTAGGGCTCTGTCCACCAGCTCTGCACAAGTACCCAACCTCAATGTAGAGATTCGAGATGGGATTCTGAGCCTTAGTCCATTCTCAAATTTTCTTGCTTGCTTGGCTTCTGTGTCCACCATATGAGTAGCGTGTCGAGACAGCAGAATGAACACGACCTTGTATTCTTTGACTGAACGGTTCCCGTGGACCAGCTGTAAGAATTCCATCTCCAGTTGTTCCTTTATGGTCTGGGAAAAATATTTCTCGAGAAATAATTCCTTAAACCTTCCCACTCCATATTTGCCACTTCATCAGACTTCACTCGTTTGGTAGCCTTCCACCACTGATTGGCCTCGTCTGTGAGCATAAATGCCAAGAAGGTTACCTTCTATCTCTCAGTACAACCCAAAACCTCAAAGATGTCCTCCAAGTCTGATAGCTAGGACTCAGTCTTGCAGGGGTCAGTGGTACCAGAGAAAGATGGCAGATCCATCCTTTTAAACTTCTCAATTGATGAGCCCCCAGTTGCAGTTACATGGTGCTCCACGACCCTAACGAGATTTTCCACCACCCTAAACACGTCTTCACCTTGAGCTTTGTTTCTTCGTGCCATTGCTTTTCAACCTATAAGGATACTTTCGTAAGAACTCTTGATTTCCAATCATAATCAATCTATCATAATAATAATATTATTTCGTTATTTATCTATTTTGTGCATATTCAATTTCGATATAATTTGTTCTACGTCATTCCCTTCCATTAACCCAGCAATGTGTAAGTGATTCAATTATTTACGTTCATTCTAGGGATTCTATAACGAATGACTCAAATATAATTGAAGAAAAATTATAACTAAATCAATGGTTCAACTTTATTTCCAAAGGTTCTAAAGATACTTTTTCTAAAACAATGAGTCCAACCGAAAGAGACACACTCTGCTTATTCTCCTAGTCTAACTACTGCTACTCTTCTCTCTTCCTTTACCCTAATTATATGCTGGTTGAATGTAGGTTTCCCACTCCTGGATCCACCCTTGTACTTCGGCTCGAGAGAAAGTCATCGAATCTTTATCTCCCAACTGAGTTTGTAGCTTTATAACTTTCTTTCCAAAATAGGAGTTATAGTTTTTCTGTCTTTGCTCTCAGCTGAAGCTATAGCTAATCCTCATACTATCAAATTAGGTCTCCAGTACCCTAATTTCCTGTTTTAACTATTTTATCTCCTTTTCTAGTGGAATCATCCTCTTTCTGAAATCTAACACCTCCTCTCTTGGTCGTTTCCCCAGTTTCTTGCTTCCATTTGTAGGATGCCTGGTTGGAATCTTTGGATCCTTCAAAAGGCATCTGACTAACCTCGATTGATAGGCTATCCTTGCTTTGATCTGCCATAATCCTATCACAACCAAAACATCATAGATATCTTCCATTAATACATCATCCTTAATTTAAAATTAAAAAACTTAATCGATTACCGAAATTTGCAAGGAAACATATTAAAAATCCAAATTTTACAGTTAGTCAAGATTCTTTCCTTTCTTACCCCACCCCAACTCATTTGCCTATATACTAGTCTACTGAATCATATACCTATGCTCTGATACCATTTCTGTCACAACCCGAGCCCACGGGAACACCCTGAGCTAGGCACGTGACCGACCGCAGGCCCATTCAGACCTCCACCCAGGGCTCTGCCAGGCTTACTACCACCTGTACTCAAGATTAATCCGACTTACTTATCCCCTAAATAGTTTGATTTACTATTAAGGTCTCACTTAAACTTCCATCAATAATCCAAACAAATATCCTCAAATACATGTCCTTGACAATTATGAAGAAATTCGAGGAGATCTAAGCTCCCTACAATAGTTTAACCATAATAATAACTATGAAACAAAAATTCTCAAAATGATAAACACTTCATTAATCTAGTGTTTTTCTTCAGGCATTCCTCCTTCGTGTTGCTTGTAAGGATCTGCCTCTCCTAGGTCATCACCTGAAAAATAAGGAATGAGCAAAGCCCAGCAAGTACACAAACCATGTTCCTAAAATACGTTTGAGGATTTCAAAACATGCCATAGGTTTCTCTTTTCAAAATCAGGAATTCAATGTCACTGTAACAAAACATTCTTCATTATATATACATACATCTACGCACTTACAGAAGAGGTTCTCAAATCGGATTATAATCATCAAGAAATTAATTTTCATCTATCATAGAT